>OY986958.1:957071-959571 GCA_963920595.1 Eimeria praecox
GACAGTCTAGGGGTAGACGAGGGAGACATATATCTGTTCCTGCTGCTGCTCTTGTCTCGTACACTCGATACCAGCCAAAGCAGCAGCAGCAGAAGCAGCAGCAGCAGCAGCGGCCTCTGCTGCAGCAGCAGCGATCTGCTGCTGCTGCTGCAGCAGCAGCAGCAGCAGCAGATCCTCAGGGGTTTCTTCTAGCCAAGTGTCGCATACTTGTGCGCCTGCAGCAGCAGCAGCAGCAGCAACAGCAGCAGCAGCAGCAGCAGCAGCAAGAATATCATCCTCTGCCTCAGCTGCAGCAGATTAGGAAGCAACGCTCAGATGTACTCGGTGAGCTAAACCCTAAACCCTAAACCCTAAACCCTAAACCCTAACCCCCCGTTGTTTCTATACAGTAAACATTAATCTTATGCTACTAAGCAGGAAAATATATGCACATAACGCCTTTGCTGCTGTTGCTGCTGCTGCTGTTACTGCTGCTGCTGTTGCTGCTGCTGCTGCTGTTGCTGCTGCTGCTGCTGCTGCTGCTGCAGCATGGGAGGGGGTTAGCTGCGCGATTCGTTTTCAATCTGCTGCTGAGGATTTACTGTGTCCGATCTGTCTAGAAGAAGCTGCTGCTGCTGTTGCTGTCCTTACACCGAGATGCGGCCATCGTAAACCCTAAACCCTAAACCCTAAACCCTAAACCCTAAACCCTAGAGGCAGTCAAGTGTATATACACACCCTCCTCAAGTTTATCCCCAAACCCTAAACCCTAAACCCTAAACCCTAATTTTAGTGTTGAGATAGACTATTAGGACCCCTGTTTGTGTGTTCAAAATCTAGGGTTTAGGGTCTAGGGTTTAGGGTTTAGGGTTTAGGGTTTAGGGTTTAGGGTTTAGGGTTTTGCAGCTATCTGTGGGCCCTGCGCCTGCCGCCTACTAAACGTCGCTGGGGTTTCGCGATGCCCTCTCTGTCATCATCTTGTTGCTGCTGATGATTTGAGGCCTCTCCTCCTTCATCAAGTAAACCCTAAACCCTAAACCCTAAACCCTAAACCCTAAACCCTAATCTATTAGGGAAAGCCTCTCCCTTCTGTGCAGCAGATTAAGCCGATTCTGTAGAAGCCATCATCCCTTGCTGACAGATCTATATAAACTTTAGGGTTTAGGGCTTAGGGTTTAGGGTTTAGGGTTTAGGGTTTAGGGTTTAGGGTTTAGGGTTTAGGGTTTAGGGTTTAGGGTTTAGGGTGTCTGTACAGTTCGCCCCACTTGTTGAAGGCAGCCGCGGAACGTTTTGTCTGATCACAAGACCAGCAGGAAGTTTGTTTGTTTATTTAAGCTCTGCGTTTATTGCTGCTGCTGCTGCTGCTGCAGCAGCAGCAGCAGCTGCTGCTGCTGCTGCAGCAGACACACCAGCAGCAAGAGAACAAGCAGATGCGCTTGTTGCTGCTGTTGCTGCTGCTGCTGCTGCTGTGCAGCAGCAACAGCAACAGCAGCAGCAGCAGCAGCTGAATCTGCCGCCTCCAGAGTCCTCCTTCCGTATGCCTCTTAAACCCTAAACCCTAAACCCTAAACCCTAAACCCTAAACCCTAGCGTCTCTATATGCATCATAAGATCGAAGGCGATGATATTCGGATATACGCTAAAGAGCTTAGCTTCAATCTCTAAGAATTAGGGTTTAGGGTTTAGGGTTTAGGGCCTAGGGTCTAGGGTTTAGGGTCTAGGGTTTAGGGTTTAGGGTTTAGGGTTTAGGGTTTGTCTACAGATGCATTTTTTAATTTTGCTGCTTCTATCGACGCTCCTCGTCAGATATGGTTAGAACATCTCGAGGCCCTAGGTAATCATAAACCCTAAACCCTAAACCCTAAACCCTAGCTAAAACCCTAAACCCTAAACCCTAGCTAAAAGCCTAAACCCTAAACCCTAGCTAATAATACCCTAAACCCTAAACCCTAGCTAATAATACCCTAAACCCTAAACCCTAGCTAATAATGCCCTAAACCCTAAACCCTAGCTAAGACCCTAGACCCTAAACCCTAGCTAATAATACCCTAAACCCTAAACCCTAGCTAATAAAACCCTAAACTCTAAACCCTAATCCTTTATTCAAACCCTAAACCCTAATTCAAACCCTAAGCTTTAGTGCAAACGTTGCTGTTGCCTGCTCTGTACTCAACCCTAAACCCTAAACTAAACCCTAATTCAAACCCTAAACCCTAGCTAAAACCCTAAACCCTAAACCCTAACCTATTTTGCTTGGGGTTGTGCTGAGAAAACGCAGCAGACGCCTTTGATGGAGACCCGTAGGGTTTAGGGTTTAGGGTTTAGGGTTTAGGGTTTAGGGTTTAGGGTTTAGGGTTTAGGGTTTAGGGTTTAGGGTTTAGGGTTTAGGGTTTAGGGTTTAGGGTTTAGGGTTTAGGGTTTGTGTTCAGAGGGAAGAATGCTTAGTTGCTTTGAAGGCCCTGAGGAAGATGCAGAAGCAGCAAGAGATCTTCAAGACGTATAACCCTAAACCCTAAACCCT
>OY986958.1:1007071-1012071 GCA_963920595.1 Eimeria praecox
TATTTATGTGTTTATTTATTTATTTATTTATTTATTTATTTATTTATTCATTTATTTGGCGTATTACTCTTTTAAATAAAATTAGTAAATTCGTTTATTTATTTTTTGTTTTATTTATCTTCGTATCTTTGAGATATCTATTTAATTTATTTATGGTGTATATCTAATATTATATTATATTATATTATATTATATTATATTATATTATATTATATTATATTATATTATATTATATTATATTATATTATATTATATTATATTATATTATATTATATTATATTATATTATATTATATTATATTATATTATATTATATTATATTATATTATATTATATTATATTATATTATATTATATTATATTACATTATATTATATTATATTATATTATATTATATTATATTATATTATATTATATTATATTATATTATATTATATTATATTATATTATATTATATTATATATTATATTATATTATATTATATTATATTATATTATATTATATTATATTATATTATATTATATTATATTATATTATATTATATTATATTATATTATATTATATTATATTATTATATATTATATTATATTATATTATATTATATTATATTATATTATATTATATTATATTATATTATATTATATTATAATTATATTTATACAGAACTCCTTCCCTACTTACGCGAGAGGCACAGAAGCAGCTTTGTGTTTTGGCGTTGAGCTGCGAAGCCTTCGCTTCTTCGGGTGAGGCTGTCCGTACACATCTAGGGTTTATTTACTGCTAGGGTTTAGGGTTTAGTAGGGTTTAGTAGGGTTTATTAGGGGTTAGTAGGGTTTAGGAGGGTGTACTAGGGGTTAATAGAGTTTATTAGGGTTTATTAGAGTTTATTAGGGTTTATTAGGGTCTTATACACAAGATGCTAGGGTTTAGGGTTATTGGGGTTTAGGGTTTAGGGTTTATAAGGGTTTAGGGTTTACTAGGGTTTAGGGCTTAGGTTCTATTAGGGTTTAGGACTTATTAGGGTTTAGGGTTAAGGGTTTATTAGGGTTAAGGACTTATTAGGGTTTAGGGTTTAGGGTTCCCTAGGGTTTAGGGTTTCCTAGGGTTTAGGGTTTAGGGTTTTCTAGGGTTTGTGTTTCAGGCCGATATTTCGTTGGCATCTGTTTGAGCTTTTGTTGTTAATTTCGTTTATATTATCTGCTGTTTGCTCCCTCACAAAATGCTGCTGCTGCTGCAGGAAGCAGCAGCAGCAGCAGCAGCAGCAGCAGCAGCAGCTTACATCTATCGCCCCTATCCCTCCGCCTTTGCAGCGGCTGCTCGACAAGACAGCAGCAGATCCTGCTGCTGCTGCAGCAGCAGCAGCAGCAGGAGCAGGATCTGCTGCTGCTGCTGGGGGAGAACAGCAGCAGCAGCAGCAGCAGCAGCAAACAGCAGCAGCAGCAGCAGCAGCAGCAAATACAGCGCAGCCAAAGAATCCTCTAAAAAGCTTTCCTTACATCTTCAAGCACACATCAACGCAGCAACAGCAGCAGCAGCAGCAGCAGCAGCAGCAGCTCCAGCAGCAGCAACAAGAGCAGCAACGGCAGCTATTGCTGCAGCTACAGCAGCAGCAGCAGCAGCAGCAGCAGCAGCAGCAGCAGCGTTTCGGCAGACGCCGAGTCGAATTTGCAGAATCTCCGGGAGAAATAAAAATAGAAGAAGAAAAAATCGAAAGAAAAAAAAAATGGGGAGTTCATGCGGAAGTCTGAGCTGCACGTACACCGCAGATTATATTATATATATATATATATATATATATATATATATATATATATATATATATATATATATATATATATATATATATAGAGAGAGAGAGAGAGAGAGAGAGAGATTGCTGCTGGGTGCTGCTGCCGAGCTGCTGCTGCTGCTGCTGCTGCTGCTGCTGGCACGTTGTCTAGCGATGACTGTAGCATCATGAGATGCTGCTGCTGCTAGCAGCAGCAGCTAGCAGCAGCTAGCAGCAGCAGCAGGTAGCAGCAGCAGCAGCTAGCTACTAGGAGCAACAGCAGCATCAGCTAGCTATCTTGAGCTAGCAGCAGCTAGCTAGCTAGCTAGCTACATACTAGCAGCAGCTAACTACCTAGCTAGCTAAAACTAGCAGCAGCAGCAGCAGCAGCAGCTAGCTAGCAGCAGCTAGCAGCAGCAGCAGCTAGCTACAGCTAGCCACGGAGGAGGAGAGTTGTTGTGTCTGCTGCTGTAGACACACGGCCTCTAAATCCCCTAACAGCAGCTAGCTAGCTAGCTAGCTAGCTAGCTAGCTACTGGGCTAGCTAGCTAGCCGGATAGTCAGGTAGCTAGCTAGCTAGCTAGCTAGCTAGCTAGGGTGCTGTATTAACAACGTGAGTGTGTTTTTAGTTGTAGGGGGCGCCGTTGAGGTGTATAGACAGCCGAGACGATATGTTATTCGAATTTGTTTTAATTAATTTAACAGAATTAACTTAACTAGTAAACTTACAAATCAAACCCTCAAAGTCTAGGGTTTAGGGTTTAGGGTTTAGGGTTTAGGGTTTGTAGGGTGGGGGGAGGGGTTATAGTAAACCCTAACAAGATTAGATAAATTAACTCATTAATTAATTATAACTCACTAATTAATTAATTAATTAATTAATTTAATTTAATTAAAATAAATTAAAATTAATTAAAATTAATTAAAATTAATTAAAATTAAAATAAACAAATCTATTCTATGTATTCCTCGCTCTCGTCTTTCCCGTGGGGGCCCCCCATCAGCATTTCGTGTTATGTTATTATTTGTAGAATATAAGATGAAATAAAACAATTTATATGTTTTTAATTGTATTTGTATTTATTTTATTGTTATTATTATATTAATAAAAAAGAAAAAAAATTCTAGTTGGTCCTATAGCCCTAAACCCTACGAATCCTAAACCCTAAACCCTAAACCCTAAACCCTAAACCCTAATCTGGTTTTATTGCATATATATATATCTATCTATATATTCTTTTTCTTCTTAAGTTGCATGTATTGTTTATAATTAAAAGCTAAAATTAAAATAGAATACAATTATTAATGTATGTATGTATTTAATTTGTTTCTTATTTTCTCTTGAATACAAAGTGTAGAAAAGTAGAAAATACAATAAAAATGGAACTAACCTTAGAATTCGCGGGAGGTCTCGAAGATATAATAATAGGAGAAAAGAAGAGAATATCTCTATCATTTTCAGAATATTCTTCTAAAATATATTTATTTAATATTATATCATTTGTGGCAACGCATTTAATATCATCAAAACATGATATGTTCGCAGCTGCGTATACACCCGAAAATTCTGGGGTGTATAGGCAGCTCGAAGAAAATCAAGAACATGTTATATCTTTAAATTTAAATGAATCAAGTATTAATAATAATAAATTAAATTATATTCAAAGTATTTATTCTACAAAAGACCTAATACAAGGTTGTATGGGCCTTAAAGGAGGTATACTTTGTTTAATTAATGAAGTTGATATAGAAGTATTACAAGGGTATAATACAGAAATAAAAAATAAAGATATTATTACTTTTATTTCTACTCTTCATGGAGGATAAATTATAATTATTTAATTTAGATATTTGTTTTGTTTTTTTCTTCTTTTTATTCATTTATTTATTTATTTTGTTGTATATTCATTCCTCTCTTTTCTTCTTCTTTTATTCTCCTATTCTACTTCAACTCTACTCTTCTTCTTTTATTTTAATTATATTTATTATTTTATTTATTCTTTTAATATTATTGTTGTCGTTAATTACGTCAGCTACAAACTTTTCATTTACTCTCTCATTTTATTTATTTTGCTACTCGAGAAAGTTTAGGGTTTAGGGTTTAGGGTTTAGGGTTTAGGGTTTAGGGTTTAGATTGTTATAAACAGAGAATTTGAAATTTGCTAGAAAATAGATAATATAGAAATAGAGAGAAAAAACAAATAAATAAGAATAAAGGAGTTATATATTTAAATACAAATAAAATAAAATTAAAATTAAATTAAATTAAATTATAATATATTATATTATAATATATTATATTATGACGTGTTTATTAACACTTTGACAGCCACACAAAATCTTCTCCCTCCGTTGCACTTGAAAGTTTTCTCGATTTCTTCTTGCTGCAGCAGCAGCAGCAATTAAATATTTAATAGAACCCGCAGCAGCAGCAGCAACAGCAGCAGCAGCAACAGCAGCAGCAGCAGCAGCAACAGCAGCAGCAGCAGATCTGCTTACTTCTTTTGTATCTGTTTCTTGTCTTCTTTTATATTTCTGTTTTTTGTTTTCTTCTTTCTCTTTCTTCTTCTTTTCTTCTTCTTCTTCTTCCTTTTCTTTTTCTGTAGAGCGAGAGATTAATATAAATATAAATTAATTAATATATTTTAGATTTTTATTTAATTATTTTTATAATTATAATTATAAAGAGTTTGTTTGTTGTTTAATTAATTTATATAATATGTTCGTTTGTTATATATATATATATATATATATATATATATATATATATATATATATATATATATATATATATATATATATATATCATTGTTTCTTTATAAGTTTATTTTAATTTAATTCTAATTAATTTAGTAAATAATATTAATATCGTTTATAACATATATATATATATATAATATTAATATTATTTTTATTAATTGTTTGTTTGTTTGCTTATTTGTTTGTTGTTTAGGCTATTAATACAATCGATAGAAAATATAGAGAAGAAATATCTGTTAAGTTAATACTAGTATTTAAATATAGTTTAAATATTATATTATATTATATTATATTATCTTATATTATCTTATATTATCTTATATTATCTTATATTATCTTATATTATATTATATTATATTATATTATATTATATTATATTATCTTATATTATCTTATATTATCTTATATTATCTTATATTATATTATATTATATTATATTATATTATATTATATTATATTATATTATATTATATT
>OY986958.1:1029571-1032071 GCA_963920595.1 Eimeria praecox
CTGCTTTGCTCAGACAGGCAGCCACATTCGGAAGAGATGGGAGACAACTCCCCTAAACCCTAAACCCTAAACCCTAAACCCTAAACCCTAAACCCTAAACCCTAAACCCTAAACCCTAGATCCTGCTTCCGCGGTTTGAGGCGTGAAGCCGCTGCACACAAAAAATTTAATTTCTAATCAGCGGTGGCAGGGACTGAGAAAAATCTGCTGCTGCTGCTGCTGCTGCTGCTGCTGCTGCTGCTGCTGCTGTTGCTGCTGCTGCTGCTGGTGTTGCTGTTGCCGCTGCTGCTGCTGCTGCTGTTGCTGCTGCTGCTGCTGCTGGCTGAGGCCGTTAAACCCCCCAAGTGTAATAGAAGATAAAGCCAACAAAATTTCAGAGAAAAGCAGAAAAATCCCACAGCGATAGTAGCAGCAGCAGCAGCAGCTGCTGCTGCTGCTGCTGCTGCTGTTGCTGCTGCTGCTGCTGCTCTGCTGTCTGCAGCAATTGCTGCTGCTCTTGCTGCTGTTTGCAGCCGTAAAAGATTTAAATTATGTTCTCTTTTTTATTAAAATGAGTAATTATAAGATAAATAAAACAAAATATTAATTAATTTTTATATTTTATAAACTATATACAGCTATACTCATACCGCAAACACCACTCATATACAGGGGGCCCCCCTCCCGCGGGGGCCCCCCAGGTAATTCTATCAATTAATGCTGTCTATACTGCAGCAGTTCTGTATTCATATTAATAATATACTCCCTAGGGTTTAGGGTTTAGGGTTTGGGGTTTAGGGTTTAGGGTTTAGGGTTTAGGGTTTAGGGTTTAGGGTTTACGGACACAGGTAAGTAGGGGAGAGGGGGCCCTAACACACCTACTATCACAGCTAGCTGCAGCTAGCTGCAGCTAGCTGCAGCTAGCTGTATCTAACTACAGCTAGCTATAGCTAACTACAACTAGCTTCAACGTGTTATCTGCTGCAGCTAGCTGCAGCTAGCTGCAGCAAACGATAGCTAGCTGTAGCTAGCTGCAGCTAGCTGCAGCTAGCTACAGCTAGCTAGAAACCCTTTAAAATTAGGGTTTGACTATAGGAGAGTATGATGGGGGAGGGAGAGTGAATAGGACGCCGCTCAGATGTAGCTAGCTGGAGCTAGCTGGAGCTAGCTGCAGCTAGCTGTAGATGTATGTAGCTAGCTGTAGCTAGCTGCGGATGTGTGTAGCTAGCTACAGCAGCTAGCCGATCTACAGGACTGTAGCTAGCTGCAGCTAGCTGCTGCTAGCTACAGCCCGCTGTTGTGCCTTGGTGTAGCTAGCTGCAGCTAGCAGTAGCTAGCTGTAGCTATCCATAGCTAGCTGTAGCTAGCTGTAGCTATCCATAGCTAGCTGTAGCTAGCTGTAGCTAGCTGTAGCTAGCTATACAGCCTCAGACACATCGTTAAGTTTTACTTTTGTTTGTTTGTTTGTTTTTGTGTTTGTCTCTGTTTTATTTTTATGTTTGTTTTTCATTTGTATTAATATCAAATTATTTTATTTATTTGTTTGTTTTTAAATACAAATTAAGAAGAAACACATTATCTAATTCAAAATCTACTGTCTGCTGCTGTTGCTGTTGCTGCTGCAGCAGCAACAGCAGCAGCAACAGCAGCAGCAGCAACAGCAGCAGCAGCAACAGCAGCAGCAGCAACAGCAGCAGCAGCAACAGCAGCAGCAGCAACAGCAGCAGCAGCAACAGCAGCAGCTGTTTCTTCTTTACGAGTATTACTCATTGTAGAATGTTTTTGTTTTTATTTTATTTATTTTTATGAAAGTAATTATATTATACTATTATAATATAATATATTAATATATATATATATATATATATATATATATATATATATATATATATATATATATATATATATATATATATATATATATATATATATATATATATATATATATTTGTTTGTTTCTCTCCTTTCTTCTCTTGTCTTTACTTCTTATCTTTCTGTTTTTGTTTTATTTATTTTTATTATTTCTGTCTGTATTTATTTTATTTATTCTATTATTTCTGTCTCTATTTTATTTATTTTATATATTCTGTTTATTTTATTTATTTTATTTATTTTATTTATTTTGCTTATTTAATATATTTATTTATTTTGTTTATTTTCGTATTTCTGTTTCTGCTTTATTTATTTATTTATTATTATTTCTAACTTTATTTTATTTATTTTATTATTCTCTCTCTATTTTATTTATTTTATTTGTTTTGTTTTTTCTGTCTATTTTATTTATTTTATTTATTTTATTTTATTTATTTTGTTTTATTTATTTTATATATTTTATCATTTCTGTCTGTTTTATTTATTTTATTTATTTTATTTATTTTATTTATTTTATATATTTTATCTATTTTATTTATTTTATTTATTTTATTTATTTTGTTTATTTTGTTTATTTTATTTATTTTATTTATTTTATTTATTTTATTTATTTTATTTATTTTATTTATTTTATTTATTTTATTTTATT
>OY986958.1:1037071-1109571 GCA_963920595.1 Eimeria praecox
ATCAATTATTTGATAATATTAATAAGTAACAATTGTAATATAAGAAATATATTAATGCAAGCTACGACTAAGAGAAAGAAGAAGAAAAAGAAGAAAAGAAGAAGAAAAGAAGAAAAGAAGAAGAATATATGTTTGCTACAAAAAATCAAAGAAAATTATTAATTACGAGTATATTTCGAGTGTATATACACCTAAAAATTAATTACGAGTATATTTCGAGTGTATATACACCTAAAAATTAATTACGAGTATATTTCGAGTGTATATACACCTAAAAACTAATTACGAGTATATTTCGAGTGTATATACACCTAAAAATTAATAACAAGTATATTTTGAGTGTATATACACCTACTTTCGACACTCTACTTGTTTGATTTTGTTTATTTTTAATAACTCGGACTTCACAACAATCAAGACAACAACAGAAAGGAGAGAAAGTACAGAAATTATATTCTTTGACGCCCCAAGGAGGCTCTAGATGCCTGAATATATCATGTCTGCTGCTGCTGCTGCTGCTGCTGCTGCTGCTGCTGTTGCTGCTGCTGCTGCTGCTGCTGCTGTGTAGAAAAGATGAAGAAAAAGCTGAAGATCGTTCTTCTTCTCTGATATTCTCGTCAACAAAACAAGAAGAAGGATCTCCAGACAAACAATCTACAAACAATAATTAAAAATATAATTAAATAAATTAAATTAAATCAATTTAAGAAATTTAAGAAATTGAATTAATTAATTAATTAAAAATAACATATGTACAAAATATATTCTCATCGTACGATACACATGATATGTTAAGTTGATGTATATATATATATATATATATATATATATATATATATATATATATATATGAGTGTGTGTATGTGTGTGTTATACATTTGTGTACATATATACACACATATATACGTATATACCTACATATATATATATATATATATATATATATATATATATATATATAGAGAGAGAGAGAGAGAGAGAGAGAGAGTGAGAGAGAGAGAGAGAGTCTTTCGGAGTAGAAAACAAAGAGTAGAGTAAGAATTTCGAATTGCTAGATGAATAAAATAAGAAAGAAACAAAACATTTTGTTGAGGTGTATATGCATGTATAGTTGTTGGTTATTTGTTATTTTTTGTGTATTTTGTTTGTTTTTACCTGAGTTAAGAGGAGGAGGTTTAACTCCTAAAACTAAAGTAGCAAAAGCTCTTCTCTTTGCAAGATGTGTAGCTAGCCGTATATTAATAGTAGGCCTATCAGATACAGTATTGTTATTTTTATTGTTATCTGTTGGATTAAGATGTGTATGATTAGTAATATTATGAATAGGAGTAGGAGAATAAGAATGACGCTTCAGTTTTGCTCGCCAAGGCAAACTTCTCTTCTCTTCTTGTAATCGAGAAAAAGAATTAAATCCTAATTTATTACGATGTGTATTAAAAGGAGGTGCTGCGACACCTGCTTCTTGATGCATGCGGAAGTAGGGTTCTTCAGGTAATAAAAGAAATGATGAACGAGAAGACCTTCTAACCCCCGTCATCGTATTTTCTTCGTATTTTGTTGTCTACACTTGTTAAGTTGAGGTGTACATACACCTCAAATATACAAACAACATGCACGAAATATGCAAAATGCAGCATGCGGAAGAAAGAAAAGATGAATATAGAGATTCCTGCAGCAGATTAGAAGCTACATATTATAGAGAAAACCCTAAAAACACATTTTAAAATAAATATATCGAGAAGTTGTCGAAAAAAAAAACAGAAACCGATGAGAGGGCCATCGAGAAGCGCCAGCCTGCGATCCCTCTCCGACTCGTCTATGCAACTAAGGAAGTAGATTAAAAAACTTCTTAAATTAAAACATACTAGACAAATTGAATATTCAAATTAAACGTCAACAAAGGAAGAAAGCAAGGAAAATAAACATCCTCCTTCAGGTGTACATACACCTGAAAAACAACACGTGAGGCGCGCCGACTGCGCCGACAGGAAACCCGAAGATATTGAAATTATGTTTGAACTTTGAAGAAGAAACTTAAAACATGTAGTATTTTATTTTTAAATGATTTCATTCGATTATATAAAAATTAAACATAAATACCCGCAAAATGTGTTGAGTTTCCTCCCTCTATCATTCTCTTGGGCGCTCGGAGGCGAAATTGCTTCATGAAGAAAGCGAGAAGAAAATACGCTTTCAGCTTTTCTTAGTATTCATTTATTTATTAAATTGATATTTAAATTGTATTTAATTATTATATTCAAAAATTATTGCAGCATTTCTTCTCTAAGGCCCCCCGTGCACGTTCAGATTTATTTCGTACGGCCCTCAATGCATGCGCCGACAGCATCTACTACAGCAATAAGAGAGAATCACTCTAATTTCTAATACATTTTCTCTTTGTATTTTAAATAGAGAGGCAATTATTATTTTATTTGCTATAGAGACGCCCCTCCTTCTCGGCCCCTACCCCCCCTGCTACTACTACTACACACCCGCGCTGTCGTGCAGCAATTCATTGTAGCAAACAGCAACAGCAGCAGCAGCAGCAGCAGCAACAGCAGCAGCAACAGCAGCAGCAGCAACAGCAGCTAAAGTTTTTTTCTGTTCTACACCTGAAACCCGAACTAAACATTTACAAATAAAAACAAACTCACGAGAAAAGAAGAAAGACCTTAAACCCCCCTCTCGTGTATATATATATATATATATATATATATATATATATATATATATATATATATATATATATATATATACATTAACTTCCTTGGCGAGGAAACAGACAAATAAACAATCTCTTGCATGCACAGAAAAAGTAGAAAAAGTAGAAAAAGTGATGAATACATGAAATAGCGATATACATTAAAACCTAACAAACAAATACATTAAAATATATGCAGCCCAAATATAATTTGTAGTCTGTTCTCTATGAAGGGCACATTAAATATATAGACATATCTGTGTACACATATATATATATATATATATGATCAGGCTAGTTATGGCGGGCAACAGAAGAAGAATCTGCAGCTGTTCATATAGAAACAATATACATATATATAAATACAGATATCTATATCTATGTATCTATATAGCTATAGATAAATAGATATATGCAGATATAGATGTACAAATATATATATATATATATATATAGTTGTAGATATAGATATATTTGTTTATATATACCCGAAGGGTTTTAATAATGTTTAGAGGACAGTATGCGTGTAAGCTGCATAAGAAAGAATTATTTATCTTCCTCCTTCGTCTTTGCTATTAAACTATCTGTCTAGAAATAATAAATAACAAGAAAAGTTTAAATCTAATAGAGATTAATAGTTTAAATAAATCTTCTTTAATATCATCGCTGCAGCAAATCAAATTTGGGGTGTATGCGCAGACACCCGAGGAGGGAAGCCGCAAATTTTAAATCTATTTCTTCTAATTTTAATTATTTGTAGAAATATAACTTAAAATATTACTTTAAATAATTATATTTTAAATTATACTTTAAATTATATTCTAAATAATCAAAATGATTTTTTAAATATTTCTACCTTCAAATCCCGCCATAGCAACTTAACACGACAGCCTGTTGTTTGCTGTTCTATTTTATTATTATTATTTGTTTAAAGTCTACAATATAATATATAATATATATATGAATATAATAATATTATTATATTAAAATACTTCTCCTTCATCTGTTTATTATTGCATTAGAACTAAAATCTGTCTGCCCATACACCCCAACTAAGCAGCCCAAACCCCTCTACGTATTGAATAGCCTATCACCTAAGAAGACATATAATAACAACTACCTTTATATATATATATATATATATATATATAACTATTATAATATTACTAATACTACTCATCACACTAAAAAATAATATTAAAATGATGTTATCCGAGCTAATATAACAACTACTACAACACTAGTAATACTACTGGTAATACTAAATAATGTTATTTTATTTGTTATTCGAGCTGCATAACAACTATTATAACGCCACTAATAATACTAAACAATAATAATAATATAATAATAATATAATAATAATATAATAATATAATAATAATGTTATTCGAGCTCGATTCTGTCTGTCTCTCCGCTACAGACGCCCAGCTCCAGCATCTATCTGCTTTTGACTGTGTACTATTTGGGGTGTATATACACTTTGTTTTTGCAAATGTTTGGTGCTTTTGTTTTAATGATATGTTAATTAATAAAGTTAGTCCTAAGCCGCTGTTGACTGCCCCGCAGCAGCAGACACTGTCACAGAGCCTAGCAGACAAAAACAGATAAAGATTTTGCTGCTGCTCCGGCTGCTGCTGCTGCTGCTGCTGCTGCTCCGGCCGCTGCTGCTGTTGCTCCTGTTGCTGCTGCTGCTGCTGCCGTAGCTGCTGCTGCTGCTGCTGCTGCTGCTGCAAGCGATAGACCTTACTCTACCTTCTTCCTAAAGGAGCAGCCCTCAGTCAGCTTACACTTGCCACCCGTTGGCTGGCAGAGCATGACGTTGCAGCTGCAGACAAACAAACAAAACAAACAAAACAAGAAATAACAAACAAATAAATATATACGCAGGCATTGGAGACAACAGACCCAAATATCATACTAACCAAACAGAAGCATACAGAAAAAGAAAATGCATATATATATATATATATATATATATATATATATATATATATATATACGTAGAGACCCTGCAGCTGTAGAGCAAGCAAGCAATTAAACGAAGTATGAGGAACACAAAACAACAGAAGCAAAACCAAGAAGAAAGAAAGAAGAAGAAAACGAAGACGATGAAAATGAAAGAGAAGAGAGAAGCAGCAGCAGCAGCAGCATGTGCATGCAGCACTCATGTATCGAGACAGAGAGAGACGGAGAGAAAGAGAGAGAGAGAAACAAAATCTACAACAGCACAAGCAACATCTGTTTGTTGCTGTTTGCTGCAGCAGCAACAAAACCTCGGAGACGGATACGAGCAGCAGCAGCAAACAAGGGAGACGGAGATAAGCGGGAGCAACAGCAGCAGCACGAGTTCTGCTGCAGCAGACCATAACTTCATTCTTGCGATTTGTTTCGTATTCGAAGATGTTTGTGGGTCTAGAGATTCTGTTTTTCTGGTGTAATAGCTACAGCAACAGCAGCAGCAGCAGCAAGAGCAGCAGGAAGAGCAGCAGCAGGAAGAGCAGCAGCAATGCTTCATAATACTATATTACGAAATAACTTACCTCCCGCAAAGAACTACAGTTTGAGCGTGTGAAAAGACAGTCGCAATACTATAACACCCAGGGCATTTGACATCCATGAAGAAAGACTTGGGATTCGGTATAAGCCTCTTTAGTTTATGTTTGTTTGCCTCCACAGCAGGATCAGGGTGCAAGAGGTCAAGCTCCATTTTCCTGGCGATATAATAATATTATACGAGTTTTTTAATTTATATAAACTCGCCAGAAGGAGTTTAGTTATTATATGCACCTAATCTCCAATCATTTGCAAAATGCACAGACCGAAACTACATTCTCTCATGATGCAGCAACCCACACCTCAGGTGTAGTGTAGATACACCGCAGCGGCCGGGCTGGGGCTGATGGGGTTCTTCTGTTGCTCCGATCTCAATATAAAAACCATCATTTTTAATCAAATTTAAGATATTTAGAAATAATAATAGTTATTTATATTATATAGAAAAAAAATTAAATAAAATGATGATTTTTTAAGCCTGTTCATACCCTAATCGCCCCACAGACGAAAAGCCCCAAAGATAACTGCTTCACAGTCCCGCAGGTGTACAGACAGCATCAAAGACGGAAAGAATGATATTTCCTTCTTATATACTCATTTATAAAGTATTTTCATATTATTAATGCACTATTTAAACAATTCATACTCGAGAGCTTGAGGCTGTGAGTCTGTATCGTCTCATGAGCCGGCTGCAGGAGAAAGGCTCTTCTGCTTCGTACGACTTCTCTACCATTTCACCTTCTCTTTAATGAATTTGTATTTATTTATTTATTATATAATATAATATATATTTTATTCTTTCTGCGTCGATCGGGGGAGAAGACAAGTGCAGCAGTGCTCTTGGCCTTGCGCTTCGCGCGCAGCTCGCCGCGTTTGACTTATTCTGCTTTTTCTCTCTCTCTCTCTTCCCAAGGAATTACTTCTTCTTTTCTGATTTTCGGGTGTATCCTCACCTTGAAACGTTTGTATTCTCGCAGCTACGAAGCAGCCAACGGGCGGGGAGGGGCTGCAGAGCTAGCGTATATCTTGTTTTTATCTGAATTTGAGGTGTACGTACACTGCGAGAAGATGATTATTCCTGTGCGCTGCTTCACCTGCGGCAAAGTGATAGGGCATTTGTGGGAGCAATATGTAGAGAAGCTGCAGAATGATGTTGATGAGGGGTTAGTAAAATAATATAAATATATAGAACTGCTCCTGCTGCATGCTGCTGCTGCTGTTGCTGCTTTGGGTTTGCTGCTTTTAGACCCGTGTTTGCTTCATCCTGCTGCAACTGCTGCTGCTGTAAGAGTGTTTCTCTTATTTGTTTATTAAATAATCAACAGACAAGGAGAGTATCCCTCTCCTTTATCTTGCTGCTGATGCCGCTGCTGTTGCTGCTGCTGTTGCTGCTGCTGCTGTTTCAGAGAGGCGTTAAATGATTTGGGGTTGAAGAGATATTGCTGCAGAAGAATGATTCTAACGCATGCAGATTTGATAGACAAGTTGCTAGCTTACAACAGTTAGTCATTTCTTCTCTTATTCTATGTTCTTTTTCTTCTTTTCTGCATCTCTCTCTGTCTCTCTCTGTCTCTGTCTCTCTCTGTCTGCCCCTCCTGCTGCTGCTGCTGTCTCTCTAATTTTTTTTATCTCTCTCTCTCCCTCAATCTATCTCTTTCTTTGTACCTTTCCTTTCACTTTGTTTCTTCTCTGTTTAGATATATTAATTCGTTCGCGTCATCTTTCTATCTTCTGTAGAGTTGCTTTCATTACTCTCTCCTTTCCCTCTCTGTTTCATTATATATATATATATAATATACAATATACTCTCTATGTGTTATACTATATGTATTATATTTCAAATATATATAATGTATTTGTATATATAAAATGTATTTGTATATTAAAATGCAACAGCCGCAGGGCATCGAACCCCGCATCAATGCATGCAGCAGTTAACCGAGTGTACGTCGTCAGTTAGCTAGTATTACTATCCTGTTTATATTTTTTAATTATTATTATTATTATTATTATTATTATTATTATATTATATTAGTACAAAGGATGGCTGACAGATCGTTGGTTTGTGTGTTGTGTTTGGTGTACGCAGTTTATGAGAAGAAAGTGCCAGATGCTTGAAGGAGAAATATACAAAACAGAAAAGAAGAAACAAATAAATATCTAACACACCTACATTGTTTGCTGCTGCAGATATAGCAGCAGCAGCAGCAACAGCAGCAGCAGCGATTGCAGCAGCAACAGCAGCAATTGGCTTTGCTGCTCTTTCGTGTTTCTTTGGTGGGATCACCACTCCACAAGAACTGTGCAGGTGCAGTGTCTAGAATTCTCATCTTTTTTAGTTTTGTCGGGTGTACGTACACCACAAACCTTAACTGCAGCTTTTTTTCTAATGTACTCTCAACACTAACTGACTGAAGTGAATGTACGTACACCGCAGCTTCTAGAAAGGAGGTGTGCTTTAGAGGGAGGAGTTTATAATGTGTATATATATATGCATACACCGGGGGAGTTGGGGTCTATAAGTAGCATCTCTACCCTGCCTACATGCAGTATATTCTATTTGTCTTTACAAATACAATGAAGTTTATTGTAATAATACAGAGTTTTATTTATTAAGTGCAGTGCACAAACATGAGGGAAGAAACAAACCCGAGGGTTTCGTACTTTGGGGTGTACGTACACCTCAATAATTAAGTACACCGGCGGGTCGGCGTTTTGAGATGTACTACGTACACCCAAAATCCGCACATGTATTATGCATGCATTTCGTCGTTTCTTTACAAGTATAAATATTTATTTATCTATTTATTTATTTATTTAAGATTTTCTATTGCTTGTTCTAGATCAGCCTTCCTCACTCCTACAATTGTCTGCACAACTTGCCCGTTCTTGTAGAACTTGAACGTAGGCATCGCCTGTACTTCCTCTCGTTCACAGAGCTCAGGATTTTCGTCAACATCTACCTAAACAGCAACAAATAAACAACAAATAGAAACAAACAAAACAACAAAAACAACAAAATAAACAACATAAGACACAGCAGTCATTAAGAGGCTATCAAGGCGTCAACAGAGCAGGCACATGCAAAAAACAAGTACAGCAGTCAACGCTGCTGCTGCTGTTGCTGCTGCTGTTGCTGCTGCTGCGTGGCTTCCCCAAACCCTGAATTCTGTCTGTACAAGGATGACTGACAAGGATGACTGAGAGGGCAACAACAAATGCAGCAGCGACAGGTAGAGCGGCAGCATCAGCAGCAGCAGTAACAGCTGTTTTTCACTTACAGCAAAGAAGGAGATGTGCGTCATGGAGTTGCTCTTCTCCTCTAAAAATGGCTTAATCATCTTGCAAGGCCCTGAAGTTGAAAGCAACCAAACACATCCATCCATCGAAACACCGCAGATACAACAACGTGCAAGCATCCGAAGCAGCAGAAGCAAGAGCAGCAGCAGCAGCAGCAGCAGCAGAGGCAGAAGTAGCGGAAGCAGTCTTAAGTTGGACCTACCACACCAAGTGGCGAAGAAATCAACAACGGCAAGGCCAGTCTTGATTGCTTCATCGAACTCTGCAGGAGAAAACCGAAAAAGAACAGCAAATTAGACATGCACGAGAGACACAAAGAGACAAAAACCCAACGAAACAAAACATCAAAAAGATAAAAACACAAAGAATATATGCCATAAACATATAACAACACCAGCAACAACAGGAAGCGGGGCAGGCACTTCACAGAGTAAATAGCAGCAACCACAGGCAACCCCCTTGCATAGCAGAAGACCCTAGCACCCCTTTCCCTCTTAGAACAGAAGCTACAGCCTGTGTATGACAGCGTAGAGATCTGCAAGAGCTGTTCGAGCAGCTGCGTGCAGGTGTGTCGCGATTCTGCTTCTGGGTTTAATAGTGGGGTTGTTTTCGCTTTGAGTGGGAAGAAGGGGAAGAAGTATGGAGAGAAAAGCATTTAAAAGCAAAAACCATGAACGAAAATGCTGAGAAGAGGAAACTGACACAGAAAATGAAAGCAGACTCATTATCATGCAAGAGAAACTGCAGCAGACATACCCTCAATTCCTTTGATGGCTTTGACCGGCATCCTGGCGAAGAAAGAAAGAGAAAACAAATAAAAGAACTTCGAAATGTATTACTACAGAACTGTACACGAAAAAAACAAGTGACACTGAGGCGTTACGCCGCCGGCAGCAAATCATGGATCCTGAGCTGTACGTACACCCCGGCGCGGGTTTCTGACGAGCCCCGCCAAGTGGAAACCTGATCGTATTTCTGTTAGCCTTCTTGTTTCGTATCACGAGAAGCTAGATTCGATTTAATTAAACTTTGAATTCTTTTCTCTTTGTATTTATTTCAATTTTCTCGCTGCTTTCTTGCACACCGTTTCAGGCGTGGGGCCCAAGAAGGTTGCCGCCGATGAGCGGACGAAACACTCCATGTTAATAATTAGGTTGTTCTCTATTGAAAGGAAAACGATTTTGAGGATAGAAATGAACGTTTTTAGTTAAAGATGACAGGTGATGTTCGCTTTAATTTGATAGATGGAGACATAGACTTCTCCTTCTCCGACCCACAGAAGCCTCAACAGCGGCAGACTCAGCAACAGGGACAGCTTCTACAGCATGCAGATGCCCGCAGGAACCGTAGGCTGGGAGCGGGAGCAGCAGCAGCTGCTGCTGCTGCTGCACAAGCAACCTCTGCAGCAGCAGCGACTTTGCAGCAGCAGCAGAAACTGCTGACCCAACAGGCCAAGAGACACGAACGCAACGTGCAGCTCCTCATACAGCAGCAGAAACGAAAGCAGGAGGAGCAAGAGAACTCAGACGATGACAGTAGCTTCAGCCGCGTAGCCCAGATCAACAGGAGCCTCGCCTCTCGGCAGAAGCAGCAGCTCGAAGCAGAGGCAGCAGCAGCAGCAGCAGCAGAAGCTCGTGCTGCAATAAATAAGCGAAAGAAGAAGAAACAGAAAAAGAAAAAGAAGGGGTCTGTGGAACCTCAACAAACAGAAAACGAAGAAGAGCTTCCGACGAAACAGGAAGCGGCATCGGCAGACACCGACCATAGCAGCAGCAGCAGCAGCACCAGCACCAGCAGCAGCAGCAGCAGCAGTAGCAGCAGCAGCAGTAGCAGCAGCAGCAGCAGTAGCAAACACAGCAGCAGCAAGAGGAAGGCGAACTCTAGCTCTTGTATGCCAGGAGATGTAGAAGCGTCGTCTCCCGATTGTTTTAAAGAGGATGAAGAAGAGAATGAAGACAGTGAAGAGTTGCAGCAGCAGACAAAAAGAAAAAGACAGAGACGAAGGAAGGAGCAAGAACAGCAGCAGCAGCAGCAGCAGAAACAGGATGAGAGTGCATGGGAAGGCGATGATGAAGGTACGTGGGAGACTGAACATAACATGGGCCAGGGGTGGGCATCCTCAGACCCTGATGTGCAGCAGCAGCAGCAGCAGCAGAAGCAGCAGCAGCAGCAGCAACAGCAGCAGTGGGATAAGCTAAGAGGCAAGACAAAGGGGGGTAGAAGCATCATAGTAAAGAGAGTGTTTGAGGATGGCAGTAGCACAGCGAAGAGAAAAACGAAGACAAGAAGCAGACAGAAAAATATAAGAAGAGATCGTAGGCCTGATAACATGGTGAGGATGTACATACACATGTTGAAGCACTAGGCTTCACGCTAGGGTTTAGGGTTTAGGGTTGTTTAGATTGCCTGCTTAACAAGGGACAGAAACCTCTAGGGTATACGCCAGCATGCTTAGAGGGCTCCTGTTGCTGTTGCTGCTGGTGCTGCTGCTGGTGCTGCTGCTGCTGTTGCTGTTGCTGCGGGGGAGAGTGACTGGTGGTGCGGCAGGCATGTTTTGCTGCCGATGTTGCTGCTGTTGCTGCTGCTGCTGCTAGCTGCTAGGGTGGTTGTTTCTGCTACAGCTGCTTTCCGGTAAAGCTGATGCACAGTTTGCTGCTGCTGCTGCTGCTGCTGCTGCTGCTTGTGTTTGTTATGCAGAAGCCAACGTATTTGTCACAAAGCAAACAGAGCTAGGGGAGCTACGTAGTCCTATCTCTTCTTAAGACTGTCTCTGAACTCTCTCTTCTCTCTCTCTCTCTCTCTCTCTCTCTCTCTCTCTCTCTCTCTATATATATATATATATATATATATATATATATATATATATATATATATTTGAATATAGTTTTAAATTTATGAAAGACTTAAAGTTTTTTATTGCAGACAATAAACTGGTTGGAGAACAAGGCCTTAGGGTTTAGGGTTTAGACCTTAGGGTTTAGGGTTTAGGGTTTAGAGCTTAGGGTTTAGGGTTTAGGGTTTACAAGGATGATCTTTCTCTCTAAAAATGTTAAAGGCGGGAGTTTAGAAGCAAGCTTCTGCCTCCAACTCCTAGCGCCGTGGTTTTGAGGTATCACTGACACAGTCGTAGACAAGCGAAACACCTGTTGCTACATTCTGCAGCAGCAGCAGCAGCAGCAGCAGCTTTTGCTGCTGCAGCTGCTGCTGCAACAGCTGCTGCAGCAGCAGCTGTTGCTGCTTGTGCAGCCATTGTTGCTGCTGCTGAAGCTATTGCTGCTACTGGGGCGCCCCTATTGTTGCTCCTCACGCGGCTATGATTGCTTCTACTGTTGCTACTGGTGCAGTTGATCCTGATGCTGCTGCTGCTGCTGCTGCTGCAGCAGCAGCCGCAAGGATAACTAGATGGGAGCAGCACGCAGTGGTAAGAACGTGAAGGCCTCGGGGTGTATCACGAACACCTTGTCATGGCTGATCGAGATTTACTCGATATAAAGTATATTAAATATATGTTTCTATCACCAAATAAAGAAACAAAAGTATTGCTTTAAACGTTTTATTTTATATATTTTATATTTGTATTTATTTATATATTATATATATAATATAATAATATATTATATATATATATATATATGTATATATATATATATATATATTATCTAATTTCACTCTGTTTCATCTTTCCGGTTCATCTGAATCGCTGCCCCGTGTAAAAGTTTGAAGATCATCATTTGATTCATCATCAAAATCATCATCATCAAACTGTTTATGTATTTCTTCTTTTTTAATTGAAGATTGTATTCTTTGATTCTCTACTAACAATTTCAGAGGCCATCTCTTAAAAGGGCATCCCATCTTCCCATAAGCCCATATAACTGCGTAGGTTGTCATCACCATAACTAGCAGCTCTAGCGTTCGATCCCTCCAAAATTCTTTGGTTTTTACAGCTTCCCGTAAAGGAATATATACAGGGTCCTCCTGTAACTCTACAGGAGTATATGATTCCCATGGAGCTGCTGCTGCAACACCACCAACGCCAGGCACTTCGCCTGCACCTGGTGGTGCTGTTGCTGCTGCTGTTTCTACTGCTGGTGATGCTACTGCAGGTAGTTCAACTCCTCCATATGCTGCTCCTTCAGGCAGTGTATATACCCCAGGGACTGCTGATCCTGCAGCAGGAACAGCTGCTGTCGCTACCTCCGCTACGGCCTCGGGAGCAGCTCCCTCATGGTTTACGCCCGAGGAAGAGCTGAGGCATAGGGAGGGAAAGCAGAAGAAAAGCAGCACAAATTGAAGCATTGGCTTTGTTTCTAATTACTGCGAATTCGTTTACAGCTCAAATTATAAAGAGGAGAAGAAAATACTATGGGAGGAGCCCGAAATCGATCGTGAACACAAGCACGTCAAGGTGGGTTCTGAGGTGTGCGTACAGCCATGCTGTTGTATACCTCATTTAAGAAAAAATTGAAGCAGATGTAATACTAATCCTTTAAATGCTTCAAATATACTTCATCATCAATACAACAACCCCCAACGACAAGCACTACCGTCGAGCACATGCACACAGCTGCTCCTACCGCTGCTGTTGCAACTCTGTCGAGAGCGGAAGAAGCGCAAATATTCACCGAAACAAATATTAATCAGGATAAATATTATATCTCCTAATTATTAAAGCGGCATTTATGGAGTAACAGAGAAAGGGAAAGCAAACAAATAACCTAAAGGGGGCCAACTTCAGTTGGCGGGGAGGAAACAAACCGTCTCAGGGGAGGGGGCGTTGGGGGTTGCTAACCCTCACAAGTAAAACAAGTTAATTTTGTAGAATATGGGGTTATTTAGGGTGTATTTATGATTCTAAATGAGCTATATAGTTGGTCTGGGAGGGGGAATCAACCACTAGTCTGTAGTCAGACACCTCCTCAACCTTAGGGGCGGTGCAATATGGTCTGTCTACAGTTCATAGAGACATTTGTACTTCCGTTCAGGCTGGCTATTCAGAGGCAAGAAACTGTTTAACAATTGTGCTGGTGCACGCGTCAACAGGGTGCTTGGGTGTGGGTAGCATAGTCTGGATGGGCTTGGTGCTAGTAACGACGGTACTTGATCCTAGTCGAGGGCTGTCGTAAGCTGCAGTGGAGTTGAAAAACTATATAGGAAGCTCGAAGGAAGCATGTGGCACCTCATCCAGCCTCCTGGCCTCCAGAAAACAACGACCCAATAGCCTGGGGCGTGTGCTGACACCAGCCGGCCTGTCACACGCTACAACGCACATTGCAGCAGGTAGTGTTGCACCTTGCTGGGGCTAGCGCAGCAGGAACGGTGCTTTTGCTGCATGCGCCACCCTTGTAGACTGAAATGTGGACGGGCGTTAGACACTTGCTTGGCCCTCGATAGTCAGCCTGGAGCTAGAGATTCAAGGATCAACGAAGCACAGGCCATGATACAATTCCATTTTCCCCCAAGCCAGATGGCATCCTCTCGAGTATCCACGCTTCCTAGACACGCCGGCCCAAGTGCCTGGCGTTGGTGAGGACACGGGACAGCCTGCCATAAGCTGCAACGCACCTCGCCGTAACTAAGTCTGCCAGGCAACAGCCCCAAATGCACGCACAGCCAACCCGCCGTTTAGTGCATGCGCTTTCATTGCACACTGTAACGAAAATAGCTGTTGAAAACCGATTGGCTGTCCCTCCATAGCCAGCGTGCTCATAATACTGTATATGGCTCCCACCATCATACAGACCAGAGTGTATACTGTAGCATGCATGGTCTGAGTGATGGTGGCCCTCGTATCCCTCCTTGCCCGCAGATTGATTAGCGATGACATAGTAATTATTCAACAGCTTTCAAAATTGCAATGCTGCAGCGTGCAAGGTTACTACTTGCTACCAAAGGGGGGTTGGTGATTTGTGCGTATGCAACTGCCATGAAGCACTAGCTGCAGCAAGGTGAGTTGCATCGCATGGCAATCCCGCCCGCTCTCCCTACAGCCCAGGCCCTCGGACAACGGCGCCAGTTACGCCTCAGGCTGGATGGATGTGATGCTGCGTTCGTGAGCTCTTATGTATTTGCCTCTAATGAACCTCAAGGTGGTCCTAAGCTGGCATTGGAGACTCATGATACACTTGGTAGCCTTGCATGGTTCATAGTTTATCGGAGTGCGTGGGAGCAAAGACCTCCAGCCCCTGCAGACGGATATCTTAGCGCGTAACAATAATCTACAAAAAAGAAGAAATCCCCCAACGTCATGAAACACTGACAAGTCCCCATCAAAGCCGCCAGCCATTCCTGTTGCAGAATGCAAATTGATCATGATCTTCAATTGTGTGGGGATGCCGGTTGGGATCTTTGCCGAGCAGAGGCGTGCCCGATTTCTTCATTCCATCTGGCGGCAAGTGCATTTCTACCAAGTACAACTCACCTGAAGAATGCCTCCCCCTCTGCACCCATATATGGCAGGCGTCGCGATTTAGAGGCAGTAGAGGAGTTCCTTGGTTCGTCTGAAGTATGTCTTCGTCTTCAAAACGCACTGGAGTAATAATGATTGACAACGACATGCTCTCTACTAAAAGGGGTTTCATGAAGCAGCACCTGCGGCCCCCTTATGCAGACTTTATTAGCTGCAGAACCACCAGCAGAAGGAATGCCAACAACAAGAGATACATCACCACGAGATGCACCAGCAAAAAGTACTGCAAACGGCGATGCAGGGGCAAGAGACACAGCATAAGGAGATGCTGCACCAAAGTGCGTAGAAGCGGAGGCGGAAAGAACCAACTGAGTGGCAAAAACCGCACCTGCTGCAGCAGCAGCAAGCGCCGCTGAAGCTCCCCCCCAGGAACTACCCATCTTCAGCTGGGCAACGAGGCACACGAGCGCTCCTGAGGCTTGGTGGAGAGGGGGAGAATGTTGCAGCATGGTCTAGCTTCAGTTGAAAGATGCATTTCTACTTGCACTCTGGTTGTCGCAGCAGGCATTTAGAAAGCTGGAGAGCACGAGACAAGCAGCTGCATCAAACAAAGCTCAGCTGCGATCTGCAACATGAACGACTTGACCTTCGTTTACTCGCAAGCTCTCCGAAGCCTTCATAGAGGCAAAGAGACGAAAGAAAGGCCACTACCCAATACATGGCTTCGCCATGTATTGGGTAGTGGCCTTTGTTCTTCTGTCTCCTGGTAAAGGCGTTGGCTTACATTGTAAATTTACCCACAAGTGGGTGATTCCGCCAAACATTCTGCGTTCCAGTCCGTCTAAATCAAGTTGAGTGGACCAGCGAAACTCCCTCAACGTCCCTGAGCAACACGTTATCTGCACCACTATGGGTAGGAGTAACTGGGAGAGAGTGCGATCGTGGGCACGCAAGCAATAAACAGCAGACAGCAGAACAGCCGAGAATGCTGGGTGCAGTGACAAGGTGAGCGATAATCTGAGTGGGCTCCTAAGGATTGCTTGCGCGCTGAGCATTTCTTCATAAAATGATATGTGCCCTTGTCAATTCATAGGCGTGGATATGATCAGCCCACCATAAATTGGGGCAGAGTACAAGTTTTGGTGAATTGTAGCGCGGTTACGTGTTCTCCGGCACCAACTATTCTCTAGTTGTCGTCTATGCCCCTTCGTTTATCTATAGGCATTTGAGAAACAAAAATGCCTGGGCGAAGACAAATGGTGAAAACACTGCTGAACATTGCCGAGTGCCACATGTATATTCCTTCTAGCGAGGGCCCCGGAAACGTTTGCTCCACTGTGAATTCGCTAAGGGGGTTGGAGCCAACTCACAAGCTTCACCTCGAGTCCTGCTTCTTTTCCAGCATCGGATTCTGTCCAACCGCTTTTGCTGACGGTTAAAATCTGCCGTTTCTTCGCCTTCTGCCTGTTTATCGCTCGGTATTCTCTTCAAGATGCGGGGTCGCGCGTATTTGAACGCAAAGCGTGTGGTCGCGCTAAACATTACTTCGAGATGGTCCGTTGCGTGTGCAGTGGCTTGCGGGCCCGCTGAAAGCTTCTTATTATTCAGTAGAATTGAGAACAGTTCCTGCAGCTTCATACATTTATGCAGTCAGTTGTAGGTTCACTGGAGCGAATTTTTAAAAACTGTGCTTTGCTGTACCCTTGAAACCGTGAGAGTGTGCACGTCTCAGAGCCCCTCGCACAATTCACCTTCTCGACCTTGACTTCAGCAACCGCTTCCCGTTGTCGCATGAGTCTCCTTCAATAAGTAATCCACGGCATGATTTAGAATTAGTTCGTGGTAAAATGTATCAAAGGAGAAGCACCTCAAGACAGCAGTATAGCCAACTCCTTAGTTGAGCTAGAATTCTACGCACATCGTTTTGACGGCCCTTGTCTCCTGTCCAACACCAGCGAAGCTTATTCTCAGACACTGCGCCAGCGTATAGCGTGGTAGGTTTTATTTGTCCCCCTCGATTTAACTTGAAAATCAATTGCAGCCTTTGCCAAACAGCGCCATAAGCTCCTGATCATTAAGAGGACCGTCGTTCAGCACAGAAAGATTTCGAGGAGGGCCTGCAGGTGCTGATGGCGCATCTTCCGGATCCATCACCGTGCTGCACGTTGCGTAGGGGCCAGGACCAGGGCACTTGCCAGATCACTGTATGCCCCCCGGGCGGCAATGCTTAAGGCCAAGAGACTCTGGTTCCTGAACATTTTTTCGCGTGTTTGCATTTTAGAATTATGTGACACTGTTTGGTGCAAGCGAATCAAGAAGACCCCGTTTGTATGCCCTCCTGCCTTTCTGAGTCTCGCATTCGCCGCGTTGCCTTCTGTTCGCTTTTTCTTTTTGTGAGCTGGTCTGGCATTAATAGCCCCGATATAAGATGGGCTCTCTAGGTATATTTCCAACGCCATTTTCACCCTTCTCAGCCAAGGCAGTGGAATCCTCGTTTTTTTGATGAGTAACGTATCCGTTGTTTGAGCGTGCTCTACCCTTTCACCCCCTGTTTGCCTCTCCGCGGCCCAACCCGGTGAGTATTGCTTTCTTTACGAAGACCGCCGTGTTATGAGTCTTTGTTACCTAATCTCCAAGCCTTCCATGTGGCCTCTAAGTCGAGAAATGCTACTGAAATGTTAGTGCTTGGCAACCAACATCCAATCGGTATCTTCCCTTGTATAGACCTTCTTAATTTTGTCATAGCTTCTTACCTTTGGATAAGCCCAAACTGCAGCGCATGCGGGGCAGCCTTCATGGGCCAGATGCTTTCTAGACACCTGGCACCATGGCACAGGAACCACCTTTGTCGCACTTTCGCTCTATATAAAGAAGATGCATCTACGGCTCGTCAAAAGCCTGACCCACTGCCCTCGCATACAGGCTTCCGTCATGTTGGCAAAGGGCACGCCTTCAGAGTTGGTTTGCTGTAGTAACACCTTCTGCTGGTTGGACCACGGATAATGCACTCGTACTAATACGGCAGGAAGCCGAGATATGATTGCCCTCTAGCCGTCTGGTTTATCGTGATCAACGGCTTTTATTCGAGAGAGGAAAAACTAAACATTTGAAAACGTCCTAGGGTTGAGTTGAAGCCCTTTGGGGCAAAGGATATTCAAGAGAAACGTATGTTATGCGCCACGCTGCCTTGCCATGCGGCGGGGGTCAGGGATCCCGCTTGCGGCTCTCAGCCAGCTGGTAGTGCCAAGTGTAACGAGTGTCCTCCGCCTTACAAAGACAGTTTAAGCTGCAGTCTAGCAGAAGTGGATAAGATATCTCCAACAGTAGTTGGCATTCCCTCCAACACCAAGGAATCCGGGGCACAGAGGCCTGTGGGGTTGTGGCAATTGTGGAGAGACAACGGACTGTTCTGAGCTGCAGCATAGCTTGTTGCAAATCGTGTTGCAAGATAATCCAGCCTGTATGCACACCCAAAACCCCTTGGGGGGAAGTAAGTTCGTAGGCAAAAGATAAAGACATACTTGGCCCACAATAGCCCCTCTGCACTCATATACAAATGCAGGCTACAACTTCAGAAAGACCATGCTGCAGGTGCTCAAGGACCTTTAATGTGCCCTTGTATTTTGAGGGCCTGTTGATCCCATTTGTAGCGTTTTACCCCTATATCCGATCCAGTACACTCTGCGCGTGCCCCTCTTCCCTCCACCCTCCATGAGTGTGCAGGAAATATTAATATCCCATCCGCCCAGAAGCATGTGTATTTAATCGCCTCTAGGACACTTCTTCTCACATGTTATCCTGCCATATACTTTAGCTGCGCTTTAGGGCGCATCGATTTACAACTATCTTGAAGTTTAACAGGTTTAGCCGCACTAAAGCAATGGCCAGCAATGATGATCTGAAGCTTATCCCTCTCACGCGCAGAGTGTACTGGATCGGATATAGGGGTAAAACGCTACAAATGGGATCAACAGGCCCTCAAAATAGAAGGGCACATTAAAGGTTCTTGAGCACCTGCAGCATGGTCTTTCTGAAGTTGTAGCCTGCTGCACTTCTAGCTGAAGTGCAGTGTGTGATGGAACTTGTACCCCAGAAGGCAAACGCGTAATAAAATGGGAGCATTTCGTGACTATACAGCAGCTGCAGATGATAGTGGTTTAGCACAGCACAGTCTAGGTAGCGGCCGTAGTTTGCGGCAGAGCCCGTTTCTGCTTGTTTAAGGGGTTTGGCACCTCCGGCCGCTAATCAAATAGCTTCGTTTTAGATCAGCGAATACGGATATCATACATTGAATCTGGATTTTTCAGAGTCAAACAGTATATTGAATGGACGGCAAGAGCGCCAGCGAATCTGCACTTTCAAGAATACTTGCAAGAAACGATTCACTACAGCGCTGCCTTTCAACAATGAACTTTCTTGTATTCACTCGCTCTCCAAAGCTGCAGGTGCCGAACGGGCCTCCATTAGATCTGGAATGCAAGTTTGAGGCCCTCTTATCCTCGTAATGTGCTGATATGGTCTTAAAAGCGACGCTTTGAGCGTGTGTATTTGGCCAGTTTCAGGGTCAGATGACCACACCTAAAGAGTCACATCATCTTTAGCCAGCGTGACGGGATTAGGGTTATCAAGGACTCGCAAGACAAGCGCGGTATCAAAAGCTGGGAAACGCTCAATGACTGAACGGAACACGCTAGGCCAAGTGCTGCGAGGAGTACTAAGGAACCTTACTTTCTTACTGTCTTGCATTGCTCCAGTCTCTGCTTGTGATATGCTCCACATGATATTTGAGCCACGAAAGTAACAAAGCTCTTTCTGAAAGCCCCTGTAGGCGCAACTACCCACTCACGCGCCACTGGTAATAGACCATTCATGCATACACGTTAGGTAAAACATTGTTCTAAAGAACCCTGAGGTCCTGGGGGCACTTCCGTGTTCCTGCGCATGATAGCATTGTTATTCTCCCATGCCTGAGCTTCTAGTAGCAGAGTTCTTGTAGCAGAGGCAGACAAACCAGTGAAGCCAGCATAGCTTACTCACGTCCCTAATATGCAGGCCATAAACACTTCAGTGTCAGTTCCAGGCTGCACCAAGCAGATTCAGGTGTCTGGATATCCACACTGAGGATTTTCTTGAACAATCGCGCGTCCAACGGCAGGAGCAATTCTCAATAAGCGCTGCTGCTGCATTGAATTTGGCAATTCGGACGAAATGCCCCCCTGGCACTGCCTGCTATCAGCACCCATTTATGCTGCCTTCAAAATAGTTGTTACTTTCGGCAGTTCAAAGCAGAAAACATCAAGCCTTCGTGCGTATCTATCAGTCAGGGACGTGGCACATCATGACCCGTGTTCTGCGCGGGTCATGAGAACGTAGAAACGGGCACCGTGTAGGGGGTGGCGTTGCCATGAACTCCCGTAAGGCGACCCAGTTTGACAGACTGCATTGCTTAATTCAGGCAGGGTTAGATTTGTGATAAGGCTGTACACATCTGCCTGGCAGTCCAACCTGCAGTGAGGTGTGCTTTCTTTTCTGCCTGCGTAGCCTACTCCTGCCAAGCCTAGCAGCGACCAACGCCACTGCATGGTTGTGACAGCGCAGCAGAGACTAATGCGAGTATTAAGACCTGTGAATGCAGCATGTTCGTGAAACGCCGAATTGAGATCTAAAGAAGCACAATTTGTTTCTGAAGGGATGCACTGAATAACACGACTTATTGACCCAAGTTTCTGGGGCCATGCTACCCATTTTAAAGGAAAGATTTTGGCTTCATTCTCCCCAAACGCGCCAAAGGATTGGCTAGTAGATGTGCATAGCTGACAAGCCATGAAGCAAGTGCATGTGAACGCAACATTACTTGACCGGAATCGTATACTGCGGGAAAGGTGTAACTGGGAACAGCGGCGCTGCATTTGAAAGAAGGGAGTCTGCTAGCGTGCTGCTATCTAAAAGCCACTTATAGAAAGCGTGATAAGCAGCATATTCCTTGCTGTGGAAGAGAACGCACGCTTTGGCATTGTAATACAAGCAACCGACCAAGCGTCTCAAGCACAAACTTATGTGGCTACCGTGAACTCCAGCAACTTGTCGGCTGAAGGGCCCATGCCCGTTGTACACAATGGTGCTGGGAACCGTGGTTCACCAAGTACTGCATTTGAGGAAGGCTCGCTTGCCGTTGCCTGCTGCAAGCAGCAGGCACCAGTGTTTGCACTCAGCCTCGTTTCCCCTTGCCCCCTAACTTCTTGTCAGTCGGAGCAACTGTGATATCGAGCTCCCTGTGCTGTACGCATTGCCCGTTCTCGTAGAAGTATTCCTACAAACAGAAGAGAGCAAAACGGCGCTTCAGATAACACGTGCACGAGGTTTCAGAATGTGTTCTGTATTTGTCCTGTCTTGTCAACAAGAGGATACGGTGAAGTCAGCAAGTGGCACCAATCAACGCATCTAGGTGCATCAAGGCAAGAAAGAAAGTAAGAGGTTGCAGGCAAAGCGTGCGGTCGGCTTACTTTAAGGCAAGTGAACGCTGGAGCCACCTCCATGTAGCATCCGCCTTCTTTGTTTGCAGTAAATCCTGCTGGACACTGCACAAGCGGCTTTCGTTTTTCCTGTCGGTAGCACATGTCCAGGTCACGAATTTGTAGAGGAGATGTAGTTGGTTTTTTAGGTTCTTTTAGATCATGCCTATAGATTTGTGGACCCATGCGGGTTGGGGTGCCAAACAATCCAGTCGTTGGATCTAGAGGACTCCTTTCCCGTGGCAAGGGGCCTTTACGTGCAGCCGCCTTCTCTGCTGCACGGGCAGAAGCCGTTTCCATCTTGAGCTGGTGGACAGGGTCATGAATGTGCCTCCATTGGTTAACGCCCATGATGAAATATGCGTACGGTAGCTTCGTGGCTTCGAGCCTTCGAGGAGTGTTGCCGTTGTTCTCCTTCTTCACAAGCCTTTCTTCCCTTTCTAGATAATACAATAATTCGGAGTTTCTGTCTGCAGAGCCAATTTGCAGAAGCTTCGCGTAGTCCGGTGAAGGTATACGAGCCGTCCTATTGCTCACAGGTGCTGCTGACTGATTCCGTTCGCCAATTTCAAAGGAGTCTGCTAGCGACACCCCAACCGGCCTGCTCACACTACGCATGCGTGTGACAACCCTTTCAGCTGGCCTGACAGACGGTGAATCTTTTATTGCCTCGATAGTCTCGCTTTCCTCCTCGCTAGGACCACCCTTCACGGGTCGTGCCAGATGTGGGCACGAAGAATCTGAACCTTCCATGCTAGAGCCAACAGCAGTTTCGGGCCTCCGACTGGCACCTCCTTTCCTACCGTAGACGCCCAAGTCATTATTCGCTTCAGATTCACCAGCAGTCGCGGATCGGCCAATGGCACTCCCTCGTACAGCTAGCAACGAACGCACGCGCCAATGTCCCAGCTCCTCCCAACCCGTCTCTCGACCGCCTCCTACATTTCCTGCGCTTCCCGAGCCTTCCTTCTCCTCCTCCTCTTCCCCATCCTGGGCTGCACGCTGTGACTCTCCTGTGCGCTGTCCCTGGGGCTGTGGCCGTCTTGAACGGCTTTGCGTGCTGCTGGCTTCCGGCTTCTCAGACTGACCCGTCAAGTTCTCTTTTCTTTCTCCATCATCCGCACCGCCTTCCGCAGCACCTGGACGCGGCCTACGTCCTTGAGGTTGCCTCTGGCGGGAACCTTCATCGCCACCTCTAGACCTCTCTCCTTCTTCATCAGACCCCTGGCCCTCTCCTGAGGCATTCGTCTGAGCAGGCCGGCTGCGTCGTTGCTGCCCTTCCGTCGGCCGCCGGCCTGCTGTACTTCCTGCGCCTCCCGAGCCTTCCTTCTCCTCCTCCTCTTCCCCATCATCGGCTGCACGCTGTGACTCTCCTGCTCGCTGCTCCTGGGCCTGTGGCCGTCTTGAACGGCTTTGCGTGCTGCTGGCTTCCGGCTTCTCAGACTGATGCGTCAAGATCCCATTTCCTTCTTCGTTATCTGCACCGCCTTCAGCAGCACCTGGACGCGGCCTACGTCCTTGAGGTTGCCTCTGGCGGGAACCTTCATCGCCACCTCTAGACCTCTCTCCTTCTTCATCAGACCCCTGGCCCTCTCCTGAGGCATTCGTCTGAGCAGGCCGGCTGCGTCGTTGCTGCCCTTCCGTCGGCCGCCGGCCTGCTGTACTTCCTGCGCTTCCCGAGCCTTCCTTCTCCTCCTCCTCTTCCCCATCCTGGGCTGCACGCTGTGACTCTCCTGTGCGCTGTCCTTGGGCCTGTGGCCGTCTTGAACGGCTTTGCGTGCTGCTGGCTTCCGGCTTCTCAGACGGATGCGTCAAGTTCTCTTTTCTTTCTCCATCTTCCGCACCGCCTTCCGCAGCACCTGGACGCGGCCTACGTCCTTGAGGTTGCCTCTGGCGGGAACCTTCATCGCCACCTCTAGACCTCTCTCCTTCTTCATCAGACCCCTGGCCCTCTCCTGAGGCATTCGTCTGAGCAGGCCGGTTGCGTCGTTGCTGCCCTTCCGTCGGCCGCCGGCCTGCTGTACTTCCTGCGCTTCCCGAGCCTTCCTTCTCCTCCTCCTCTTCCCCATCCTGGGCTGCACGCTGTGACTCTCCTGTGCGCTGCCCCTGGGGCTGTGGCCGTCTTGAGCGGCTTTGCGTGCTGCTGGCTTCCGGTGTCTCAGACTGACGGGTCAAGATCCCGTTTCCTTCTTCGTCATCTACACCGCCTTCCGCAGCACCTGGACGCGGCCTACGTCCCTGAGGTTGCCTCTGGCGGGAACCTTCATCGCCACCTCTAGACCTCTCTTCTTCTTCATCAGACCCCTGGCCCTCTCCTGAGGCATTCGTCTGAGCAGGCCGGCTGCGTCGTTGCTGCCCTTCCGTCGGCCGCCGGCCTGCTGTACTTCCTGCGCTTCCCGAGCCTTCCTTCTCCTCCTCCTCTTCCCCATCCTGGGCTGCACGCTGTGACTCTCCTGAGCGCTGCCCCTGGGCCTGTGGCCGTCTTGAACGGCTTTGCGTGTTGCTGGCTTCCGGCTTCTCAGACTGAGCCGTCAAGTTCTCTTTTCTTTCTCCATCATCCGCACCGCCTTCCGCAGCACCTGGACGCGGCCTACGTCCTTGAGGTTGCCTCTGGCGGGAACCTTCATCGCCACCTCTAGACCTCTCTTCTTCTTCATCAGACCCCTGGCCCTCTCCTGAGGCATTCGTCTGAGCAGGCCGGCTGCGTCGTTGCTGCCCTTCCGTCGGCCGCCGGCCTGCTGTACTTCCTGCGCTTCCCGAGCCTTCCTTCTCCTCCTCCTCTTCCCCATCCTGGGCTGCACGCTGTGACTCTCCTGTGCGCTGCCCCTGGGCCTGTGGCCGTCTTGAGCGGCTTTGCGTGTTGCTGGCTTCCGGCTTCTCAGACTGAGCCGTCAAGTTCTCTTTTCTTTCTCCATCATCCGCACCGCCTTCCGCAGCACCTGGACGCGGCCTACGTCCTTGAGGTTGCCTCTGGCGGGAACCTTCATCGCCACCTCTAGACCTCTCTTCTTCTTCATCAGACCCCTGGCCCTCTCCTGAGGCATTCGTCTGAGCAGGCCGGTTGCGTCGTTGCTGCCCTTCCGTCGGCCGCCGGCCTGCTGTACTTCCTGCGCTTCCCGAGCCTTCCTTCTCCTCCTCCTCTTCCCCATCCTGGGCTGCACGCTGTGACTCTCCTGTGCGCTGCCCCTGGGCCTGTGGCCGTCTTGAACGGCTTTGCGTGCTGCTGGCTTCCGGCTTCTCAGACTGACCCGTCAAGTTCTCTTTTCTTTCTCCATCATCCGCACCGCCTTCCGCAGCACCTGGACGCGGCCTACGTCCTTGAGGTTGCCTCTGGCGGGAACCTTCATCGCCACCTCTAGACCTCTCTCCTTCTTCATCAGACCCCTGGCCCTCTCCTGAGGCATTCGTCTGAGAAGGCCGGCTGCGTCGTTGCTGCCCTTCCGTCGGCCGCCGGCCTGCTGTACTTCCTGCGCTTCCCGAGCCTTCCTTCTCCTCCTCCTCTTCCCCATCCTGGGCTGCACGCTGTGACTCTCCTGTGCGCTGCCCCTGGGCCTGTGGCCGTCTTGAGCGGCTTTGCGTGCTGCTGGCTTCCGGTTTCTCAGACGTACCCGTCAGGTCTTCCTTTCTTCCTTCGTCATCTGCACCGCCTTCCGCAGCACCTGGACGCGGCCTACGTCCTTGAGGTTGCCTCTGGCGGGAACCTTCATCGCCACCTCTAGACCTCTCTCCTTCTTCATCAGACCCCTGGCCCTCTCCTGAGGCATTCGTCTGAGCAGGCCGGTTGCGTCGTTGCTGCCCTTCCGTCGGCCGCCGGCCTGCTGTACTTCCTGCGCTTCCCGAGCCTTCCTTCTCCTCCTCCTCTTCCCCATCCTGGGCTGCACGCTGTGACTCTCCTGTGCGCTGCCCCTGGGGCTGTGGCCGTCTTGAACGGCTTTGCGTGCTGCTGGCTTCCGGCTTCTCAGACTGACCCGTCAAGTTCTCTTTTCTTTCTCCATCACCCGCACCGCCTTCCGCAGCACCTGGACGCGGCCTACGTCCTTGAGGTTGCCTCTGGCGGGAACCTTCATCGCCACCTCTAGACCTCTCTTCTTCTTCATCAGACCCCTGGCCCTCTCCTGAGGCATTCGTCTGAGCAGGCCGGCTGCGTCGTTGCTGCCCTTCCGTCGGCCGCCGGCCTGCTGTACTTCCTGCGCTTCCCGAGCCTTCCTTCTCCTCCTCCTCTTCCCCATCCTGGGCTGCACGCTGTGACTCTCCTGAGCGCTGCCCCTGGGCCTGTGGCCGTCTTGAACGGCTTTGCTTGCTGCTGGCTTCCGGTTTCTCAGACGTACCCGTCAGGTCTTCCTTTCTTCCTTCGTCATCTGCACCGCCGTCCGCAGCACCTGGACGCGGCCTACGTCCTTGAGGTTGCCTCTGGCGGGAACCTTCATCGCCACCTCTAGACCTCTCTCCTTCTTCATCAGACCCCTGGCCCTCTCCTGGGGCATTCGTCTGAGCAGGCCGGTTGCGTCGTTGCTGCCCTTCCGTCGGCCGCCGGCCTGCTGTACTTCCTGCGCTTCCCGAGCCTTCCTTCTCCTCCTCCTCTTCCCCATCCTGGGCTGCACGCTGTGACTCTCCTGAGCGCTGCCCCTGGGGCTGTGGCCGTCTTGAACGGCTTTGCGTGCTGCTGGCTTCCGGCTTCTCAGACTGACCCGTCAGGTCCTCCTTTCTTCCTTCGTCATCTGCACCGCCTTCCGCAGCACCTGGACGCGGCCTACGTCCTTGAGGTTGCCTCTGGCGGGAACCTTCATCGCCACCTCTAGACCTCTCTTCTTCTTCATCAGACCCCTGGCCCTCTCCTGAGGCATTCGTCTGAGCAGGCCGGTTGCGTCGTTGCTGCCCTTCCGTCGGCCGCCGGCCTGCTGTACTTCCTGCGCTTCCCGAGCCTTCCTTCTCCTCCTCCTCTTCCCCATCCTCGGCTGCACGCTGTGACTCTCCTGTGCGCTGCCCCTGGGGCTGTGGCCGTCTTGAACGGCTTTGCGTGCTGCTGGCTTCCGGCTTCTCAGACGGATGCGTCAAGTTCTCTTTTCTTTCTCCATCTTCCGCACCGCCTTCCGCAGCACCTGGACGCGGCCTACGTCCTTGAGGTTGCCTCTGGCGGGAACCTTCATCGCCACCTCTAGACCTCTCTCCTTCTTCATCAGACCCCTGGCCCTCTCCTGGGGCATTCGTCTGAGCAGGCCGGTTGCGTCGTTGCTGCCCTTCCGTCGGCCGCCGGCCTGCTGTACTTCCTGCGCTTCCCGAGCCTTCCTTCTCCTCCTCCTCTTCCCCATCCTGGGCTGCACGCTGTGACTCTCCTGAGCGCTGCCCCTGGGCCTGTGGCCGTCTTGAACGGCTTTGCGTGCTGCTGGCTTCCGGCTTCTCAGACTCACCCGTCAGGCCCTCCTTTCTTTCTTGGTCATCTGCACCGCCTTCCGCAGCACCTGGACGCGGCCTACGTCCTTGAGGTTGCCTCTGGCGGGAACCTTCATCGCCACCTCTAGACCTCTCTTCTTCTTCATCAGACCCCTGGCCCTCTCCTGAGGCATTCGTCTGAGCAGGCCGGTTGCGTCGTTGCTGCCCTTCCGTCGGCCGCCGGCCTGCTGTACTTCCTGCGCTTCCCGAGCCTTCCTTCTCCTCCTCCTCTTCCCCATCCTCGGCTGCACGCTGTGACTCTCCTGTGCGCTGCCCCTGGGGCTGTGGCCGTCTTGAGCGGCTTTGCGTGCTGCTGGCTTCCGGTGTCTCAGACTGACGGGTCAAGATCCCGTTTCCTTCTTCGTCATCTACACCGCCTTCCGCAGCACCTGGACGCGGCCTACGTCCTTGAGGTTGCCTCTGGCGGGAACCTTCATCGCCACCTCTAGACCTCTCTTCTTCTTCATCAGACCCCTGGCCCTCTCCTGAGGCATTCGTCTGAGCAGGCCGGTTGCGTCGATGCTGCCCTTCCGTCGGCCGCCGGCCTGCTGTACTTCCTGCGCTTCCCGAGCCTTCCTTCTCCTCCTCCTCTTCCCCATCCTCGGCTGCACGCTGTGACTCTCCTGTGCGCTGCCCCTGGGGCTGTGGCCGTCTTGAGCGGCTTTGCGTGCTGCTGGCTTCCGGCTTCTCAGACTGACGGGTCAAGATCCCGTTTCCTTCTTCGTCATCTGCACCGCCTTCCGCAGCACCTGGACGCGGCCTACGTCCCTGAGGTTGCCTCTGGCGGGAACCTTCATCGCCACCTCTAGACCTCTCTTCTTCTTCATCAGACCCCTGGCCCTCTCCTGAGGCATTCGTCTGAGCAGGCCGGTTGCGTCGTTGCTGCCCTTCCGTCGGCCGCCGGCCTGCTGTACTTCCTGCGCTTCCCGAGCCTTCCTTCTCCTCCTCCTCTTCCCCATCCTCGGCTGCACGCTGTGACTCTCCTGTGCGCTGCCCCTGGGCCTGTGGCCGTCTTGAACGGCTTTGCGTGCTGCTGGCTTCCGGTTTCTCAGACTGACGGGTCAAGATCCCGTTTCCTTCTTCGTCATCTGCACCGCCTTCCGCAGCACCTGGACGCGGCCTACGTCCTTGAGGTTGCCTCTGGCGGGAACCTTCATCGCCACCTCTAGACCTCTCTTCTTCTTCATCAGACCCCTGGCCCTCTCCTGAGGCATTCGTCTGAGCAGGCCGGTTGCGTCGTTGCTGCCCTTCCGTCGGCCGCCGGCCTGCTGTACTTCCTGCGCTTCCCGAGCCTTCCTTCTCCTCCTCCTCTTCCCCATCCTCGGCTGCTCGCTGTGACTCTCCTGTGCGCTGCCCCTGGGGCTGTGGCCGTCTTGAACGGCTTTGCGTGCTGCTGGCTTCCGGTTTCTCAGACTGACCCGTCAGGTCTTCCTTTCTTCCTTCGTCATCTGCACCGCCTTCCGCAGCACCTGGACGCGGCCTACGTCCTTGAGGTTGCCTCTGGCGGGAACCTTCATCGCCACCTCTAGACCTCTCTTCTTCTTCATCAGACCCCTGGCGCTCTCTTGAGGCATTCGTCTGAGCAGGCCGGCTGCGTCGTTGCTGCCCGTCCGTCGGCCGCCGGCCTGCTGTATTTCGTGTGCTCCGCGAATCTGCATTCTCTTCAGCAGCAGTGGTCTCCTGTGGAGGTGCAGGCTTGCGCTGTCTGCGGCTTGGCGTACGGTTGCTCTGATCCGTCGACTGTGCTTCTTGGCTCGTTGAGTCGCCAGTGCGCTGTCCCCCTTGTTCACTGCCTTCCTCTTGTGAATTGGCGGAGCGTTGTGTTTGTGGTGAGCCGTTGCTATTCCGCCGGGATCGAGACTGTGAACGATCGCTCCGCTGATTTGACTCAGTATTGCTTTCCTCGGCGTCGTTGTTTACGGAATGCGAATCATTTGCCTTTTTGCGGCTTTCTCTTCCTTCCGAAGCCTGCACATCCTGAGCCCTTCCCCCTCTCCTTCGTTCGTTGTTGTCACTGGACTGCCTTTCCTTTTCCTCTGAATCTTCTGCACTTTTCTTCTTCTTCTTTCCTTGAGATGCACCCGATTCTTGTTGACGTTCCTCCTCCTTCTTTGCTGAATCCTTTGGCTTTTCGGCAGGCCCAGACTGAGAACCCTCTTTAGCTTTTTCCTTCTTCTTCGCCTGATATTTTGCATTCTTATCGTCCTTCTTACTGCTAGACGGTGGCGGATCGAGTGGGCAATACCACTGGGGGGGCTTTTCAACCTGCAAGACCAAACCTCCAACCACACCAGTGCATTTAAAAGAGTGTACATCCGCATAGTGCTTCTTGATAAACGGTCATTTGTGAAGAAAGCCTTGAGAATACTTTCCAAAGGAGAAAATTTGACGAGCTTTCTGGTCATGCTACTGGTCGGCCTCTGCCTCAGCGACCAAGGAGAGACGAGATGACGAAATCTACACCAAACAATGCTTCAAATTACTTACTACATTAATGCAGAAGTCGCCCTCCGGCTTCCCGTCACAGATGATGTCTGGACGCCTAAGCTCAACCCGGATGCACACAAATTGTTCCAGGTCCAGCGAGAAGGTCGGATCGCAGGCCCAATCAATAGGTGCCTGGATTTCCTCCTGCAGCAGAATCAGGAAGCCAAATAACGCAATGCTGAGCATTCTTTAAAATTCTGGCCTGCAGTATGACTGAGAGAAATTAGGAATGATTTTATCAGGCAGGCTCTCTAACATACTTCCCAACAACCTGGTATGTAGTCTAGCCCTTCAAGGCGTCTTCCACGTCGAACTCTCAGCCTTCTGCCCTTATTCGCCTGTACTTCATTTGGTGTGCTTGATACCGTAAGACTGTTGAGACCAGTTACGAGGTCCCGTGTGGGGCCATGCGTGAAGAAGTGCCGGCCATCCTGTAGCCAGCGTTCTTGCCACCCCTCCCCATTTGCCGTGAGTGTTTTGGTGGTCGTGCTGGTTGCATGGCCAGGTAAACTATATCCTCCCATAACTGTAGTGGCCTGTGCTTGAGACGAGGCAACATTGGTTCGTTGAGCTGCGGCATCATCCGCGCCAACCCCGTTGGCGCTTTGCCTACTTAATGGGGCGGACAGTCTCTGCAAAGTCAGCATATGTTGCGGCGAGATCCCAGGCACTCCAGAAGTCGCCCCATCTGAGTGTGTGTAGCTCCGTTGTTGGCGAGCGAACGGACCTCTCTCACTCCCGACGGGGCTGTCGAATCGATGGTCATGCCACATTGCAGGGCGCCCAGAAGGCCTGACAGGGCTGACTGGGTTTGCCAAGATGTTATGTGGGTGCAGCAGGCTTGGGTTCATGGGTTTGATGATGGAGGCGTGGCTGGCATAAGGACGCCCCAGAGTGTTGACGAGTGGCAGTCCAGGGTGGAAACGCGTGGGTGCTTCTCCAGAGTGTGGTTGATGTCTCCGAGAGCTAGTTTCAGCTACAGGATGATCTGCGCTTGAGTTCCAGGACGGCTGAGGAACTCTCATACCTTCTGTGGCATTGTCGCGCGCCCCACTGGCGTTCTGATCAGGCCGTGAGGCAGTAACCTTTAATCTGCGTCGACTGACAAACCGAGGAAAGACCTCTAATGAATCTTCGTTAAGTGCAATTTCGGTACCCTCTGTGGTATATGGCCACTGATGGCCAAACGTGTGGCCCTCAGTGTCTCCATAAGATACAAGCAAATCTGGCTCGTTCAGCCCATAATCAAACTCTCCGCCCAGTTCGCCATCAAAAAGCATGTCCTGGGAGCCTTTAGGAATTCCACCAGGATGTGAATGAAGCTCTACCGTCTCAGAAGCCATGAAGTCGGTGTTGAAATCCCGCCGTAGCGTTTCCCACCGGCTTGGCTTTTTTTCGATTTCATGCATTGCCTCGGACGCAATAGGCATTTTTTTATGAAGAGTGGGGACTTTGTCGTGTTTCTCGTGAACAAATACTTCTGAGCTGGTAGTGTAAGGTGGCGTTTCCGTGTTGAATTCCGCTTCATCCCAGGGAAAGGGGACGCCATCACGCTGCTCTTCACATGGTGTTTCTCGACGTTGAATGCAAAGCCCATCAGATTCAAAAAAGCCTGGACTGCAAATGGCTTTTGGAGGCTTGGCAGTGATGTGTTCGCACATGTTGTCGTGGTTGAGGCTTCCTTTCAAACATTCCATGATGAGAGGAGAAATATGGCGCTAGTACGGAAACAGCACAATAAGCGCACAAAGGCGCACTGCCTGAAAACCTTACAGCTTTCTTTGAGCTTGAGCTGTAGTGTTTGTCAAAGTGCCCAAAATGTACTTAGAGGCAAGCGTGTTCTAGTGGCTGGGGTTAAGCTGGCCTTACCTCAATGCACACATCGCCTCGCAGCTGCTCATGAGGGCCCCAGCAAGCCATTTTCATCCGGGCCACTCTTGTAGCGACGCACTCTTTTATACCGTCGACAAAATATTCCGTAAATCCACCTGGACAGTAGGTTGCATCGGGCAACGCCAAGATCAAGCAGCGCCCGTCACGGAGTACACCATTGGGGCAAACCGGTATCGGCTTCATTGAATGCGTCATTATGCATTTTGTCTGCGATAAAGCCATCACAAGTGCACAAATTAGGCAGCATAGAACAACGGACCAACAAAAGAGAAAGACAATGCTTTGCAAAACTGGGTTTGCGCTCAAGCATTGGCACCAAGAGCATCAACCAGCGACTGTGCTCGCCGAGTCAAAATGAATGTGCAGGGCCGCCTCGAGTGTTAGGGGATATGAGCTAAGGGGTGTGAGCTTGCTTACACCTGTCACATCTAGCACATATAAATCTGGGCACTGCCTGGGGGGTACGTTTGCATGCTTGCTCTTCAAGTCTGGCTTCGCCAGCACGGTTGGCCAAGCGAGTAGGAGTGCCACCAGGGCAATAGTGGCTGCGCGCTGGGCCAGGTTCATGTTTGCCTGCTTTATTGACCTTTAGATTTTTCTTCTATGCTGCGCCCCGGAAAAAAGAATATCGGCGCGCTCGAGCGTGAGGATCACGCGCAATGACGAGCCATTGGTTCGCGCGACACCTGATAGGGGCCGATTAAAAACAAATGAATCTGGGGCCTTCCGCTCGTATATATGCAGCGTCTACACCTTTAATTTAGGCTCCAAACCAGAACAACAAGGACTTCCTATCAAAGGAAACCTGCATTTCTTGTTGTGCCGCTGACGACACGATAGGGGGCCCATCAGCGGAGGACCGTGGGGGGAAATTTGGCGAAACGCCGCACGAAACCTGCCTCGAATGTCTACCGAATACCTAATAAAATAGAAAAAGGCAATAAATTTAATTTACCAACAGGCTATACTAAATATACCAAGAAAACAGGATTTGGGGCTGCTGAAAACCGTGCTAGGTAGTGACCCGAGCAGCTGCTGTGGGGCGGGGGGCCCATTAGGGGGATCCCTTTCGTCGAACACAAAAAGCTCCAATTTTTAATTATGAACAGTCATAAAAATATTCCTGGGTTGCATTGATCCATACGAACAGGATCGGCTGGGCACGGTTTTGCTAGCGAGGGGAACAAGCACAAGCTTCTGGTAGGACAGGTTCAATAGGCTTTACTGCGGTAGAAGTATTGATTACAGCAACATTCGCCCTTAAAAATGTTTTTGGTGTAATAATTCAGTCCCGCATGCCCTAGCCACTCCACCAACACCATAGCACACCCTGCATTTCCCAGGCATTACAGCGTCGTCCTGTGGTCACCTTCCTGTTTGAATTGGCTAGGACCGAGTCGTTTTAGTTGACACAGCAATTCACCCTTTGAGGTCCTAAGCAAGCGTGAGACAGTGGCGAACTGCTTGAGAGCCGAGACAGCATGAACATGCGAGCGTTCGGAGGTCTTACCCTTGCAAACTCTAAATGGTCGTTTGCTCGCTAAAACTTCTCTTGGAGGAAGTTGTTATTCATATGTTTTTTAGTGGCTCTGTCTTTGCACAACGGTAACAGATGCAGTGAGGCATGTAAAGGGGTGGAGCCAAGGGCAATCCAGGAACAAGGCACTCAATGGATACCATCAGCTGTAAGCTGGAAACTCTCCAAGGGAGAGAAGGCTTATTGGCTAGATATTTCTGTAATTGAGAAGACGGTAGTTTTCGTTATGCAATTCCTCGTGCTGTTAATATACGTGGTGCAACACCGAGTTTCATTTTGAGCTAGGCGCTCCTGAAATCCGTATTTTCTTCGTGGTATTTCCGGTTGTGAAGCAGATATAGGGTTTCTGGATCCACAGATAAAAGGTTAATTTCTTGATGCTATTGGTGAGTATTTGTCGCCGGCCGGGCATCCCACTTTGCGAACTAGTGGGCGAACTCATTTGCAGACTCTAATTTAGTCACTTCGCATAAATTTACTTATAGGGCCTGTTCTTTTCATGGCCTTCATTCCTCCAACCCTTCGACATCTACGTCGTTGGTGCGTGCTCTCCATCGCAGGTGCCTAGCGTCACGCCTTGCTTCTGATTATGCATACTTTGTGGGCCTATCGCAGGCCAGCAGGGGAAGCAGTCTCACACATGTATTTCAGTTACCTTAAAATTGTCTTCCGAACGGTTACTTCGGGGGAATTTGCAGTTTCTTAAAACTGCAATCCTACTTAAAGTTTCATTGGAAAAAGGCAGGCTGGAAGCCGTTTAAGCCCCAACGCATGGCAAACTGATAGCAGCAGGGGATGCGCACCCAGCAAACGTTCAGTTTTTAAAACTCTTTGCCGTCTTTTCAAGTCTAAACCAGCTCACCTTTAGGGGTTGACTTGTTCTCCTGCCTTGTTCTCTCTCCGTCCCGCTGTTAGAGGAGGTACACACGCCTCTGGGCACCCAACATGTGCATCAGGCACCAAAAATTCCAGGCAACGCTAGATCAAGGATCCAATGCTACCTAAAGAAAGACGATAGTAAAAGTACAAGGGGTTCCTTCTAACGGAGACCATGAACGACCTTCCCGCTGATGCATGTGCGGCTGCTGTTGTTCCAGAAGACGCTCCGGCATCAAAATATCGCTCTTCATCTTTTCTACTGTCCTTGGTGAAGCGACTTCTCTTGAATATGCAGATCGTGCGCTTCCTGCAGGACTTCCAGAATATACGAGGCATACAAAGCAGCTATCTCCCGTGACGTGAGATTGGAGTGGTACTGCAGAGACCAGTTCATCCTTCCATTGACTGTAACGCAGTTGTGTGCGAAGTAGTTCAATCCAGTTCTGTGTTGAGACACGATGGACCAGCTACAGTCAACCGAAAGTTCGAAGGGCTCCAGAGAATCCACCAACCCCTCTAAACCCCAGAGCAAGCACTCTACTCCGCTTGTGCCCTCTTTCCCCATCGGCTGCTGGTGGTGCATATTCTGCTGTTGGTCTCCGGAGTGCATAAGATCGGCAGGTAACCTTTCATCTGCGGCAACAACGCGGGTGCTGTTATTGGGAAGGGCTAGTACAGCGTGTGCTGTTGATGCTGCTGCTTGACAATTGGTTCTACCAGAACACCTGCTGTTACGAGCTGGTCTCCTGCCTCCACATTGGCACTTGCCCTTAAGAACTGCATCTGCTGCTGCTGGTCCGTTTGTATGCTGCGAAGGCAAAGGCGGCAGAGTGGGTCTCTTGGCGACTCTTTGCTGTAAAAACATCTGGTGCTGCAGCACGTGCTGCAGCAATTTTCGATGCCTTCCCGGTGCTGCTCGCATCTCCTCATGGACTTTCGATGCAAAAGTGTTGAGGGAATTTGCAGCCCAAACACCACCATTTGATATGAGAAACGCCGATGGCCTAGAAAAAGATTCATTCCTGACGGGGTGCAAACACTTCAGCTGCCCCTGTATTTCTTCAGCGAAAGTGGAAATGAGCTGGAAATCGAAGGTAGCCAGGGAAGGGTTAGGTAAGGATACGAACCTATGCACTGTCTCAGTGCATGCTTTGCCAAGAGCCCATATCGCGTCCGCATCCTGGTTACATTCCGTGGGCACTCGAAGCTTCAGGGGCATCAACAACGCATACGATCCGAGTCCAAACGGGGGGAGCTCTTCTAGACCCTGCTGTTTTTCAGGTTCCACGCTTCTGCTGCTCGACTTGCGAGTTCCCCAAAGCCACTGTGTTATCATCCTCAATCCACGTGATATGCGGCTGGTGACAGTGCGCGTGTGAGAATGCATCCGCCTGGAGCAGCTAGTGCTAGTGGTGCTCGCCTTTGAGCTGGATACCGATGATTTGTCTGCACGGTCGTCTAGGGATTCTGCACTCAAAGTGCTGGTGAACGTGCAATGCAAAGTGCTTGACGTTGACAGGGAACTTTGTCCTGTTGTTTCTATGAAGGCCTCGGTGGTTTTAAAGCAGAGATCGCTGTCGAAGCTGCCTGGAGATCCTTCTGACTCACCTGGATTCCGACACTTCTTACGTCTGTGGAGGGAACCCTCGGCGCGCACGGGTGTTGCTATGCCTGCCATAGCCAAAGAGCTAGCACTTTTCTGCTGTTCAGGCTTGTTGGAGAATGCACAGCTTTCACGGTGACGCTCAGCACCTAGCCCGTGTGGATTCCACTGCAGTCCCTGATGTGTGGAACGTCTGGTCCCGCTACCACTTCTGCTTCTGCTGCAGCTGGTTCCGTTTCTACTGCCCCACAGGCGTGCTGATGGGTGTCTTGCAGGCGGCATATGCAAAAGAGGAGAACAAGGGCTTCCAGAGGTCCCAAGGGCAACTGAAGCCGCTGCCATTGCAGCAAGAGTCCTTGAGCACTTGTGACTCTTCATGCTGACAACAAGATGTTGGAATAAAAAGTCATCAAATTGTTTACCATCGCTGGGAACCATTTTCCGGCCAATCGTTGCCCTCTGCGGGTTTTGTTGCTGTTCCTGAAGCCACTTGTCTAACCACCGCCGGCCGCTAATAGCTTGTAGTGTATAGATGTATACGGGGCCTTGGTGTCTGGCGAATTGCCTGCTTGGCGTGCCAGGGGTACCCTCTCCAGAAACAGGGGAACGCAGCGCCAGCTGCTGCAGCATCTCGGGTATGTGAGAAAGGGGCCAGCCACAACGCAGGCTCGTCACACTTCTTTTCCCGCATGCAGCAGCCCGCTGCAGCCTCCCCTTTGTCTCTTCGTTAGCCTCGTCAATGGAATCATTACGCATCACTTGAAGAGGCTCTTGAAGTGAAGAATAGCGAGGCATCCCTTCACTGACAAGCGGAGAAACACTTGGGCTCTCGAGGGGATCAGAGGGAAAAGGGGGACTAGTATAAGATCCCTTGCTGAGTAGGCTTGAGCAGGTCTCGCAGCTATTAGGAGACTGTGTCCTATCAGATGTTGTTGCCTTTGCCGAGTCCTGCTCAGAGCTGGCGCAGGCTGAATTTAACGTGGTGTCTAGGCTTCCCTGTTCAGTAGTATGAACACAGGCTCCCTCCTGCGGTGTTCCTCCGTCATATGCCTTTAGAAGTTGCTCTCTTTGCTCTTGTGTAGCATAGGTAGACCACAACGAATGATGGCGAAGAGGCCAGCAAGGGGCTGCACTGGAGGCAGCTGCTACACGGGAGATGTCGGCGAGGACGCTGTGTTGTTGCATCACCTGATTTCTCCTCCAGAGCATGCGAGAGAGAGCGACGGCTGCGGCAGTTGTAACCAGGCCATTCATTGTCATTTTCCTCTCCTTGCATGCCGCAATTAGGCCTGCCGTAAGATCTTCTGAGAGTCGGAGCGTCACCACTCCGGTGAAGGATGGGTTCTCTGAAGGTTCCCCTTTACCTAAATGAGATTCAGCAAATGGCATTCCTTCCTTTGGTTGATGATCCTTTTGTTGATCCTGCCTAGAGGGTTCGCTTGAATCACAGTACACTCGTTGCCCAGAAGAGGCACCACCAGGGCCAAGAGCTTTTTTCGCTGCTTTGTACGCTTGGTATTCGGATCCATTTGCTCTAAATCGTTTGGACGGGTAGTAACATGCGAATGGATTGCGTAGCGCCTTCAACAGTTCTCCTTCGAGGAGGTATAGCTTTATGTGGAGACCATGGCCGGGACACATCAGCGGTCTGAGCACGGAGACACAGCGTGTAACTGGAAACACCTCGTTCAACGCTGGGGGGAGAACTGTCTTCGGAGGAGGTAGGGGAGCGTCCACTTGACGATGAGTGCTTTGCAGTGCCTCATCTGCAGGGTAAGCTGGGCTGTCTACAGATCCCGCAGAAACTGCAGACAGCCGTCTGATATAACACCAAGTGTTTGCTGATGGTGAATCATATGGTCCTCCACTGAAGTCCATTTCTCCTAAGGTGCCTGCATTTCCTGCGCTGCTGCGGCGCAAGCATAGGGTGCCGGCGGAGGCAGTCAATGCGTTGCTGTTGCTGCTGCCTCTCCTCCAGCGATAGTTTGGGCTAGTGGGGGAGGTATGCGTGGCAACGCTGGAATTTGAAGATGGTGTGGATCCTGTTGGTTGCTGTTCCAGGCTAAGTTTCTGTTGGCGATAATATGGGAAAGGTTGAGACGCAACTGCAGTTGCTGCTGTAAGAGCCTTGACCCGGGAAGCATACTCGGCATATGCTTTTGCATTGCTAAGGACGATGACAGCCTTTAAGAGCTCATCCCAAAATTCTTTCCTGCTTATTCCATCTATTGCCGAGTGGTGGAACACGCCAATGATGTGGGTTCGGAAACGTTTCCTCGTGCTGCTGTTGCCGCGGCTGGCGTTCTTCGACTCTTCCATGCTGTTCGGGAAGTCAACAGTAGATGTATGGGTTCTTTCGAGGGCTCTTTCCACTTGCGAAGGAGTCGGAAAGAGCTGGTTGTCTTCATTGGCAGCAGGCAAATCCTCTTCCGATGGCATCATCCGCAACCGCCATAAAGGGCCTGCAACGCAGCAACGCTTTGCAGGTTCCTGCGGATCAGTACTCTCCAAGGCCATATCGGTAAACACAGGCGCCACCGCTTAGCGAGACAGAGAAAAGGCAGTCATAGGAAAGGCCGCTACTCGCAGTGTCAAGAAAGCTGCACCAAGAGGCACTCGGCAACTGGTTGCACCTATAAATGGTTCTCCTATGCTGAGCTTATGCTGTGTTGCTTTTTTTCTCACCTTCTTCACAGTTCAGCGGGTGCTGTTGCTCCCATGCCATGGCTTTCATCCAATCGCATTCCTCCAGAAGCTTCAAATCAAGCTGCAGCCCTTTGCCCTGATGTTGTTGCCATGTGAAACCGGATGAGGAGAGGGACTCCTTGACTGTGGCGTACTTAACATCCACTACAGGCTCTCCAAGCCGTTCATGAAACGTGAACTTGAGGTGCGCTCGCCTTCTACAGCTGCATGGCGGAGAAAAACCAAGGGGCGCCTGCTCTGTGCGTTGTGTATTCCTGCTGCTTCCCCTGTTTCTGCTGCAGCTGTTGCTGCGTACGTTTCTATCCCCAAGCCCACTACTGGATCCATGTGGGGTGGATTGGCTTGCACTGCGGCGGATCCCCCACCCCCATGCAGCGCGCCTATCATTAGTGGTGGCTCGCCTGCAGGAACTGTTACTGCTGCTGCGGCTTTCAGCAGCATAACAACTCCGAGAGGATGGAAGGGAGCTGCCGTTGATCGCAGAACCTTCTCCAAGCAAATCGTCGGTGCTTGGACCCCCATACACCCGCTGCTGGTTGTCCTTAGTAAGCACCTGCTGTTGGTGCAGCTGCAGCTGCTGTGCACGATGCTTAGCGGTAATCTGGGCATCCGTCAGTCGTATGACAAGTCGCAGGACTTGGTTTCTCTTCGCCACAAGTATAGCGGCTTCCTTGAGTGTTTCCAGTTCTATGGGATGGGAGGAAACGACGGATATGCAATTTACTATTTGTAGGTTTCCTAGGCGCTGAAAGGCATTCCATAAGCATTCCGTAGGGTCTAGAAACCTGACCGGGGATAAACATTCGAATTCCTTCCAACCATCCGGCAGATGCTCTGGCGATGCGGAGTCGCTGCCTCCATGCATGGAACTGGAGCCATGCAAGGTGTACTGTGGAAGTGGAGGCCCAACTGGACAGCCACCTTCGGAAGCTCGCACGCTGCAGGGCCCGTAGACTGGCTCCTGATGACCTAAGGCAGACCGCATGTGCAGACGAGCATGCAGATGATTACGTTGAAGGTTCACAAATAGCAATGCGTTCAGGCGGTGCTCGTTAGAAGGAAGATTAACTGACCTTCAGAATCAACCTTTCGGTGCGGCGGAGGTTCCATTCTTTCTAGTCCTGTCAGCACCACAGCAAGGCATTGAATGTGAGCACCTTCATATTAATTTTAGCTGGGACTGCTGGAGAGACCCTACCCTACCACTGTTACAGTGAGCTGTCGTGGAGACCTCTGGACCGTCCACTGTGGGGTCAACGGAGGTCACTTGCGAGTGACCTCCGCTGAGTTCTGCTCTCACCGAAAAAAATGACTTGAGTATGGGTAAAAAGGAAAGCCCACTTCCGTAGGCATAAAAATGAGACACTTGTTGTCCCTGTTTTCCTTTCCTGTTGCTTGCCGTCTTCGGCATTTGGCAAGCGGCGGCGATATTCGGCACCCCCTCCCGCGGAAAAAAATAAGGGGGATGATTTGCGTAAAAATGAATACTGGAAAGGAAAAAGAAGCACAAAGCGTGCCTCTTACTTCTTGTTTGCGCCACCCATCTGTGCACACATGCCGCTTGTACCTGCTGCGGTTGTCGGTCCGCGTGAGGCGGAATAGCCTCGTTAGCTTGCTAGGGCATGGAATCCACGATAAGAGTAGGCATACACGGAAAAAAAGCTAAATACAGAGACAAAAATCTCAAGACTGCGGAGTTGTGCAGCAAAACAACTCGCCAATAGATGGCCCCAACGCTCGCCCGGATGACCAACGGCGCCTGACATTCGGATCTTTGCAAACAAAGCCCTAATCGGTGGAACCGCTGCGGCCCAACATTGGTTTGTCAGTATAATAAGGAATTTGGGAGTGCATCTTAAGAATTTGTAACCAACAAAAGACGGTTCCATGCCTCGGGAAGGCTACTTCATAGGAACCACGTACACGAATTAATAGGTGTAGCATTAGTCGGAAGGCTGTAAATCCATGCTGCCTGATTGTGCTCCACTGGCCTACGCTACGTGGGTTTCGGCTTGTTTTTTGCGTAAAAATGAGTTTGTTTCAACGGCGCAATACAGCTAACATAGTACCACGAAAACGGCCACGCTGCCTCGCAGCGATGAACATATAACTGAAGGCAGCATATGAACGAGAAATACGCACCCTAAGCAGGGCAAGCGGAACACTTGCCCTTCTTATGGTGCATCCGTTCAAGTTTCTGGTGCTAAAATCTAAAAGAACGGACCCAAATGGATTCAATGTCTTGTCTTCAACATTTTTGGACAGCGCATTCAAGGACTATTGAAAACAATAGCTTCGTGAAGTGCGCAAAGCTGAGCCTCTCCTGCTAAAACGAGCAGTTCATCACCCTCCAGATTCGCGTCAATTGTTTCAAAACAAACGCCTATATCCCCCCGCAAATGGAAGTTCTAAAAACCCGTAGCCTGGAAGACTAAGGAAAGTGTCTGCATGCATACGAGGAGTCGTCCAAGAAGCTATTATGTGCAAAAGGAATACATGCAAGATGCTGTCTACTTTTGTTTATCGGAATCGAAGCAGCTCTGTCAACGGGCAAGCCTGCTAAGTACTAGGTGGGTTCCAACTTGAAAATGCTCAGTCTTTGAGCTTGCGAGGAGAATGACAGACGGAAGCGTGACACAAATTGGGAAGTCTGACTCTGGGCTGTTGCTTTCCATAAGGCGTTTGCATGGCAACGAGACAGAAACCAGGAGACCTGGGTTCTACAACTGTCCCAGCATTGGCAAGAATGCTACCAGCCTGACAAGATGGCTGCTGTTGCCTGCGTTACCTATCCTGTTCCTGACAAACGCGAGCGTATTCATCCCCTCGCTGTGGCCAGTTTGCTAGGAATCCAGTTACTCAAGCTGCCCTTTTGACTCCTTACGAAGAAACGACCGCACGATTCCCGCATAGTGGAATCATCTAGTACTCTCCAACGTTGTGGAGAGGCACTCCACAGTGTTCGGGTCAGAGTATATGCAGAACCGGAGATTGTTTCGAGTCTACCGTTCCGTCTGCTCGCCGCTCGAAAAAGCCAAGAAACGAACAAGTAAGGCAGCACACAGATCAATTATAGGGCAAGGAAGGAAGAAACGAACAACTCTGAAACTAGGAGCAAGCGAGGGCATGGTGGAGCAAATAGTGACTACTGTTAGATTAAGCCGCTCTGCTAGCGCACTTCTCCGTTTGTAAAAATATAAGAACTAATGCAATCTGTCTCACATGAGATCAACATACAGCAGCATTGCTTACGCTGCAGCCAGCACTTTAAAGATGCACATTTTTGTTCACAGTCACTACTGTAACGCTCGATTCTCGTATTTTTTTGAGGTCATTGCAGATTTGGGTAAGGTTGGCTGAGTAGCAACTCCGACAGTCGAATGCACAAACTCCCCAGCCAGTTTAAGTGTTGCCTGTTCGCTTGTTCTTGGGGTTGGGGGAGTATCACAAGCTGGACTTGTGCAAGCAAAGCGGAAGGCGTGCAAAAGCGGTACTCAAGGGAATGCACTCTGCGGGCACAAGGCTGTTCGGCGTGTCGTTCCACAAACAGAATCATAAGCCAGAACTGGTTAGCGAGCTAGCAGGCTGGCAGCCCATTTGGAGGATTGTCTATTGCTTGCACTTCCCTTTCGCACGGACGCCGAGACAATGAAAGCTACAAAACGGGACTGACAGATTTCATATTAGTATGCCACTTGTGCTTGCAGGGAAATGTGTCGTGTAGTTGTCAAAGCAAAACCTTGCAATATGTAGATTTCAGACAGCAAGCGCAAGCTCTGAAGCATCTCACGTGTACGCCTTAACCGAAGGGAAGCTGAACTACACTAGGGCCTATTGGTACTGCAGACCCCTCCTTGAATTACAATAATTAAAAATAAGTTAATGTTGTACATAAAGAAGAATAAATCAACTGACGGGAGTCAAACTCCCCTCCCAGCTGTCCAAGGAGGGCCGCCCCACAGAAGGTCAAGGCCCCGTGGGCCCATGAGGTTTCGATTCCCGCAGGTTTATCAGTATCTCCCGAGGGCTATTTATCATATAAAGGTCAATTTGACGTCGTTTTATCCTTTAAGGGCAACAAAATAAGGCCCAGCTGCTCTCTCAATGCCGTAGTCAACGTGCAGTCAGTGGGGCCCCCCGAGACCATTCCCGGTGGCCATATTTAAATCTTCTGCGCCGCTGTCTGCTCACTTGCGGCCATCTGCTTAAACATTAAAGCTTGAGGGTCCTTTGAATGGGCCTCTGATACTAACGGCCACAGGGAGATGGGGGTTCCCAGTTCCTCGGAATCCCCGAGGAGCCATGAGGGCCCTCCGCCACCTGTGGGTGAAGCTGTCCCGGTGGCAGCGGCCACTGGGATGGGAGCTTCTTCGGCGGAGAAGGGATCACCTAGGGCTGACAAGGGCTCTGGCGGCACAAGCGATCCGCCCTTAGATACATTTGTATCGTCTGCTGAGGCCCGCAGCGGGGGAGGCAGCAAAGTTCGAGATGAAGCAACTGGGAAGTATGTATTTCAAACGTTTCGTCAGCAGCTGCAGCAACAGCTGCAGCGGGGGCAGGCAGGGGCCCGTCACCTGTCAGCCCTCGATGTCATGGAGATCTACACCAATGAGGAGCGTCGGCCATGGAAGAAGCTGAAGGACGGGGCAGACGATCAAGATGCAGAGGAGTCCCGCAAGCGCATTGGTAGGTTGCCACAGTTGCTTCTCGAGTTGATGCCTGCGTGCAGCCCATTGAACTTTGGGCCTCATGCCTTGAAGCCTTTTCCGGCCTCACCACTTCATTGCCAGTGGTGCAGCAGAACCCACACAGGGTCGAGTACCTCTAATGAAGCGTACAAGGTCTCAAAGTATCTGCTTTTAATTACTCGAATCGCTGTAGGGACGCGCATGTGTGCCCCGTGTGAGCAGAGACGGAGGCAAGCGACTTCGCGCGACTTGTGGGACATACCTTGCAAGGAATTCAGGCACGGGGGCCTGCGCGACAACTTTTGGTGCACCTGAGCAGCGTCGCGACGTCGCTCCCGCTGCTGCTGCTGCAGCGGGATGAAGTCTTCCAGCTTCTGTTGGAACACCTACGGCATGAGGACACATATGGCGTTGTGCTTCAGCTGCTACCAGCCCTCGCCAAGGTGGCTTTGCAAATTCGGCCCTCAGCTTTTTTCCTGAACCCCACAATATGTTTCTGTCTGAACTAGAAGCAAGTCTTTGGATAACTAATTGTATTTCGTTGTCTCCTCTTCTTGTCTGTGTGCCTCAGGATCTGCGGCAAGAATTCCTAGGGTACCTCCAGAGCTGCATAGGGGCACTACATCTGTTACTTTTTGAGTTGGAAGGCCGGCATGATGCCGACGGAGTCCAGGGGATCTTTCAGTGTCTCACGCAAATATTCAGGTGCTTAAACCTAGAAATCATACTAGGGGAGGCAGATATTAACCAAATAACCTTCTGGGGGCAAATGCTCTAGGGGTTTGGTGCTTAGGGAAAGGAGTGGGCTTCCAGGGGTTGATAAACAGTTTCCATGCACACAATAAGGAAATTGGAAACCAAAATATCTTCGTTGAACACGATAAGCAGGCAAGGCGCCGCCTTTGTGACGCTGTGCTTGTATTGCGTTTGCTTGCTGATGGCGGCTTGTCTGTTCTTAGGTACCTCCACAAGTACCTCGTGCTCAACATGGAGGACTTTTTGGACATCATGCTGCCGATGCTGCTGCATAGTCCGCCACCGGGGGGCTCGCAAAAGCGGAAGAGGCCACACGGTGACGACGTGCAGCCGCCGCCGCCTGAAGAGCAGCCCAATCAACAACCAGCAGACCAGCCACAGGAGCAGCGGCAGCCGCCACCCAAGCGCAGGATGAACGAATCGCAGCGAAAGGAGCCCGCCCAGCGGCAGGTTCATAAGCGGTTGCGCCACCCACAGAAGCAGCGAAAAGATACACCTGAAGTAAAGGTTTTCGGCAGCTCACTGATGGCTGCCCAAGCTGTTGCAACGGTGCTGCGAAGGGCTGCCCGCGATGAGGAAGCCTTCTATGATTGCGTTGCCTCCATTGCAGAATATTTCCTCGTGTACGTCCGAGATGCCCTGTCGTCGATAAGGCATGACGGCTTACCTGAGCGAACAGCCAGCTAGCTGACAAACTCGTTAACCAGCTAGCAGTGTGTGTGCATAGTGGAATGCCTAATCACTTCTGTTGCCGAGCATGACGATTCTTCGCAGTTGGTGTGATGCAAGGGCTTCCTTTCTGGAACGAGAGCCGTGATCTGTCTTCCCTGAGGCCAATAGTTTTGACAGTCTCTTGTGTCTGTGGATGCTTCTGCCTCCTCTCCTTCCCTAATAGAGGAAGATACTATATGGAATGCTGCACGTGTCCCCATTAGCCTCGTTCTGTTCGTCTGACGAGAGATTTTTCTGTGGAGCCATGTGTTTTCAGAGTTCCCTCTTCGTGGCTGCCTGTCTTCACTGCCGCCGCGTCCCGCATCTTTTTCGAGAGCATTCGGGGATTGGAGAATGCATTTACGAACTCCTTTGAAGGATTGTCTTGCTTTCTTGTTGCCAATGTCCTTCTGCGGCAGCGCTTCACTCTCCCGGGATCAGGCGCAGCATACGATCCACCGCGTCTCAAGCTAAACTCTTCTGAAGAGCCAACTGACGGTGACGCAGGCAGCAGCAGCTCCAGCAACAGCGTATATGCCTCCAGCCGCAAGGTCTGCGGAAGGCAGGTGTATATGGCACATGCGGAATGCGTACGGATGTACCTGGAGGAAGCGAGGCGTCATGCAGCATCCACAGAAAGCCCTGCAGCAGTGGCTTTACAGCGCGTAACGCTGCGACTGCTTTGTGCGGCAGTACATGCTGCGATTTCTGGACAGTTGCATCTCGAGGAGAGACAGCAGCAAACGGCTGCAGGGGGAGAGTTGCAGCAGCGGGGAGCATTGGGCACAGAAGAGATGCTCTGTTTGTTGACTTCTTCTTTCTCCTCTTTCTTTTCCTTATACCCATTTCGCCAGTTAACATGCTTCCCGTACTTTCAGGGCTCGAATGGGCCTTTCCATTGTCGCTCGACAGCCGACGAGCCCTGCAGCAGCTGCTGCCTCCCTCCCCCCGTGCTCGTGTGCTGTTGTACGCTGGCAGACGCAGCTGCTTCGTGGTTTGCATCTGGTCCAAGGAATACAGGCAGTTTTGATGCCTACATTCAAAGCTTGCTCGAAGCTCTCCTGCCCTTTTGCGTGTGTGCATCTGAAAACGACAATGCCATCGAGGGAGCCCCCTCTGCTGCGGCTGGCGTTGGAGAGGCTCCGCAACAGCCACCGGCGGTTCCACCACTGATGCAGCCACTGCTTAGGATTTTCTCCTCAAGTTCGGATTGCAGTGCAGCAGCGATTGCTCTGCTGCTGCCATGCAGTCTTCTTCGGCTCATCGTCTTTGCGTGGAGAGCTCTCTCTATCAGCTACACAAGAGCAGTCTCTTTGAAGGGCAGTCCCTTCCAACATTTGCTGCCAGCATTGGTGACTGTGCAGCACTATCAGCGTCAGCAGCAGCTTGTGGAGCAGAAGCCGCAACACCCGGAGAGAGAGTGGTGGCAAGGAGTTGTGCTTGAGCGGGTGCTGGAGGTGTTTCTGTGCAGCTTGCGAATGCTGCTTCTTGCGCCTGCACCGGCTGAGGCGTTTGCTTCTCTTTGCCTTCGCAATGCATTCGAATTCCTTGCTGGCCAGCCTGCGGGTTTGAGTGATGCGTTGGATCGGCAAGTCAACGCTCTGTGCGACGCAGACCGCCGCCTCTCTTCAAAGGACCTGCTGTTGGGAGAGATATCGTCATGGAGGTGGGCAACAGCGAGTTCTTTGCTGGCGACCCTCTTGAAGACCTACGGCAGGAACGGGAAGGCCATGGGGACTAGCTCGACAGCCGCAACAATTCGGCTTCTGCTACCTCTTCACCTGGAGAGCTGTCTGAGTGGGACTTGCGCCGAGCTGCAGCGCGTTGAAAAGTCTTTAGGAGACCACATTTCCAAATGTCGAGACCCTGGCGGAGAGGCCACGGGTGCCAGGGCCTCTGCTGAGCTGGAGATGTGTCTTGCCAGTGCTTTCGTGAGCTTGCAGTGGTTGTGGGAGCTGCGGAAAGCTGTCGCTGACGCAGATGACTTGGAGGCGGCAACGCCTGCAGATCCGATAAAACTGACGACTACTGCGAATAGTGCCGCTGTGCAGCTACAGAAGCAACAGCATAGTCTGCTCTGTCTACTGCTTGAGGCTGTCCAACACCTGCAACAAGAAACCACACTGCGCGATGCTCTTCTCCTTTTCAGCCGCAGCTTTCTTACTTTCCTTTCACTCCCTCAGCTTGTGGTCTCTCAAGAAGGGGGGGAGGCAGTTAGCTGTCCGGGCCCGCCGAAATATTTGACACAGCTGTGTGCAGACCGTCTAGGCGAGGCGGCTGCTGCATGCAATACAGCAGCTGCCAACACCGTCAAGGGCAGAAGCTCGTGCTGCGACTGCTTCGGAACTCACATCGCGGAGCACACAACAGCCCTGTCTGCTGCAGATTTCGAAGGGGCTCGTCGCTTCCTCCTATCCAGCAGCTCGGATAGTACTGATAAAGGGGATGCGTCTAAGGCGATAGATGCGGCATCTGATGCGGGGCCCGTAGGTAGTTGGGTTAAATGCCTACTAAGTTTCGTTTTATCGTCGCATTTTACTTCGACATGCACTGTCTCTCTGGGAAGCGTGAACCCTGCAGGAACAACTATCCTGCAAGCTAGTCCAGCTCTTGTCAAGAGTCTTTGCTTGGCTGTGAGACTTCTCAACAGTTGCGCTTTGCCAAAGGGAAGTGCCATGCAGCAGCACTACCGTATGCGGGAATTCTGTTTGGTGGTGGTCAAGGCGTTGTTGCCGAACCTGTCGTCGGGGTCTCCTCAGCTGCGTCTTTGGTCACTGCGGTTTATTAACAGCTGTGACCCCGCATCACTCTTTTCCTGCGCCTGCTGCGACGCCTTTGCGCTTCACAGCTGCCCGATGCAGTCTGCCTTCTCTCCCGACAAGTCAGCCAGCGCAATTGTGCGAAGTCTTCTGCAAAAGCTGGAGTCCCTGGAAAAGCTCAAAGTTGATCTAGATACGGAACGCCGAAAGATACAGCTGATCTACTCCTGCGCTGAGGAGGTGCGCTTGCTTCAAGATACGCTGTCTAGAGTAGAGGCACAAGGGGGGGCAGCAGCAGGACCCCAATGCGGCGGGCTAGTGCTCTTGCTGCAGCTAGCCTACCGCGTGCTTCTCGCAGGCCTCTCAGTCAAATTTGCGACTGTGTGGCCTGAGGTCGTGGATGCCGTTACTGAATGCGTCGAAGCGGGCCAGAACTTCACTCCTCCTCCACGCTCAGCCCTCCCCGATGACTGTTCCGGCTGCCCTGCGCCTTCAGAAAGACAACAGCATGGGCTGCCGCCGGAGAAGGTGCAGCGGAATGCTGTTCTTGCCTTTGTATGGAAGCTTGTGGTATCTGAGACACACAGAGCGCTCGACCAGCTTGGCCGAGCGCAGCAGCAGCCAGAAGCCCCTCATCTGGAGGATGTGCAGGGTCATGAGGCAGCACGCTCTACTGTTAACAGTTGTCAAGACTTTGTCCTGAGCATATGGAAAGGCGCTAGAGAGGACGAAGCCTCTGCTGAGGAGACGGCTCCCCTACAGAGGCACTCTCATCTTCTGCGCATTTTGCAGCGCTTTGGGGCGCGCTGGGGGAGCAGCGCCTTTTCACGCACAAAGCAGAAACAGCGGCAGCCCCGAGCTGACGCTAATGAAGAGACATCGCCAGCGACAAATGAGTCACAGGCCCCAGTTGTACAAGCGACAGTAACTTGGAGACGCAGCTTTGCCCAAAACGCCCTCCGGTTCTTGCTGATGTATGGACAGCGTATTGCTGTCCAACTAACTCGCTCTGATGACAGTCGGCACGAACTAGAAGACAGCGAGGGAGAGGGTGGAGAGATGGTTTGTGGAGCACGCGAACTGCCCGAGGGTGCCTCGTTCAGCAGCAGCTGCTGCAGTGACAGACGCGAGTGTCAGCAGCAAGGCAACTGCATGACGCTGCATGTGACGGCCTCTTTGATCCCTCGTGCACAGGATGTGCTCAGAGCCATCTTGGCTCACGGGGAAATGCGGTTTGGCGGGGTGGGACAGCGATTGTTAGGCCTTCCTTGTGAAGACTGCGTAAATGAGAGCGACACAAGCGTGGAGGCTAAGGAGTTGGGAAATCTGTGGCAAAAGTTCTTAGAAGCTTGCACGCAACGCCTCATCGGCGTGCGAGATGCACCGCTTCAGGGACTTGTCCTTCAGGTTAGCACTCAGCTCAGCACGACTTTGCGAGGGTTTTGAGGCAGCTGCTTGTCTCATTAAGAGGGCACCGAAGCTACCTTGTCCTGCTTTTCGTTCAGACGCTACTGCTTTGTCGAGAGCTCCAGCAGGTGGTGAAGCCGTACTTCCCCGTGCTGGAGGAGGCGGTAAAAGACAAGGGGGGAGCGCCGTCGGGTCTTCTGCGTCTTGTCTTGGGAAGGGAAGAAGCGGAGCGCCAGCTCCTGCATCATCCTGCAGAGGCTAAACAAGACGTCGTGCTGTTGCCTGAGCACCGAGCCTTTATGCTGCCTCTTATCGTTCGCGTTCTCATCAGCAAGACCCAAGTGAAGATGTGAGCGTTTGTAGCAACCATCTGATTTCTCGGGATGAGAGCCTCTAGCTCCGTGGCTCGCTTTGCTTTTGGTTTTCTGTCAGTTGCTTGAGAAGACGAGTAATTTTGATCGGTGTCTGCGTTCATCTGTGCTACGTTTTTGACAAGACCATTTGCTGTCTTTGAGCTGGCATCTGGATTGTGCTATTCAGGGGGAGGTCTCCTGGAGTGGTCTTGGCAAATCGGCGAAGAATCTTTGGCTTGCTGAGCAGCCTCGAAGAAGCAGAGATTCCGATGGTTCTGGCGGTGCTGGCCTTGCGCTTGCTGAGGCTCACTCCACACGGCAGTGATCCTGTTTCTGACGGAAAGGGGGGGGTCATGCAGGGTGCAACGCCTCTAGAGGGCATGGAGAAAGAGCGTGCGCTAGTGGCCTTCATTCGCTGGCAGCACGAAAGAGCACAGAAGCTTGGAGGCATTGCTCGCAGTGCAGTTGCTGATTCCAAAGACGACGCGAGGCCCCCCCTACACGTGACATTATCGGACCAGCTTCTCGGGCCATCCTCATCAACTCAGCTGCACGGGTTGCTCAAGTCCCTGCAGCATCTAGTGCAAATGCAGCAGCACACATTAAGGCCGGCGGCACCCTTTTTGGTATTCCTCTTTGGGGAGATTCTACAGAAACTTGTCCCTGCGTCACCGGAAGGCAGCACGCTCTCTCATGAGGTGCGGGAAATGGCAGCAGGTGACACGGACAAGCTTGACTCAGAAGAGCAGCAAGAAGAGAGGGAACCGCACGAAGGGGATTGCACCTCTGTATTTACAGTGGAACGCAGAAGAGAAGCGGCGATTGCCATCAATGCGCGGCACAAAAAGCACTGCATTCGAATAGTGATTGACTCGCTGCATCAACTTTTCGGCGCTTTTCCGGACTTCGTTGAGGCTTGGAAGGTACTCCTGTCTCCGGCAGCACCTGCCCTACAGCTGCTCCTTTCAGCGGCAGTGGAGACGGGGGCGACTGGCTATTCGGTAGATGGAAGGAGAGGTGCAAAATGCCCTGCAGTTGTACGGTTTATTGCTTCCTGGGCATCCAATGCGGTGAGAGAAAACACGCCCCATCCGCGACAACTCTGCTTGAACGCGCTTACAGCCTGATACGCAAAGTATAGATGCAGCAATAGGCGCGTAGTCGTTGCAGTTACCCTAAGGCAGGCAGCAGCAACAAGGCTACGGTAGAAGCCCCAAGTCGTGCCAACTGCAGTGCCTTTTGTTCGTTGCTGTCACCGTCGAGTGGTGACCATCCAGGCAGTGGCGCGGCGTTCTTGCTGCCTTTACGGCAGATTAGGTAATGAGCGGCTTCAGTAGTTTGTCCATGGGCTAGACGTCCCTTTGGATCCATGCCGTGTGGCTGTGTACTTTAGGATTATTTCGTGCTGTACGAGGAACTGCTGCCGAAAGCACTCCCGTCTCTTCTTGGCGCTATTGGGTCAGAACCGCTCCTGCGGTTCTTACAACGCAGCAAGCGGAGCACGACGCCCCTCCTGGAAGTAGCAATAGAGACAGCTCTGCTTCTTTCTTTTGGAGGACGCACAAAGGAGCAGCAGGAGGAGGAACTGCGGCTATCTCAGCGCGAATTCAATGCCATGAAGCACGTAAACGAGAGGAGACGCCGGCGTTCGGGCTACGAGTCCTCTTCCTCCGACGAGAGTGACGAAGACGAGCAGAAAAGGCAAGATAGCTTTGTGGAAAGTGACAAGGCAAGGTCTTTGAAGACCTTTCGGGAAGCGTACGAGGCTCTACAGAGGCAGCAAGAGCTTCAACAGCAACAAGGTCTCCAAGTATTGCTTCCTCACTTGAGCACTTTGTTGCACTCCATGGAGTTGTTGCTCAACGCAAGGAGAGGCGCGGCTACCCGAAAGCAGCGCGAAGAACAGCCAGTAACCCAGCAGCTCTCTGCCTCTGAAGGAGCTGCGGCTCCTCCTCCGGAGGGCGCGATGCAGCCCTTTATTCAACGCAGAGAGAAATTACTTCTTGTGGGTTTCAAGGAGCTACAGCTTCTTACCCGCCTTGCTGCGTACGCCTGCTCGGACAAGGACCTCATGCTTCAGCAACCACCGCACCCAAGTAAATCTTCTGCTTCTGAGGAGCATTCAGTTCCAACGACAGCAAAGCTGATTCGCCTGTTGCTCCTTTCCTTGCCTCTACGAGTTCGCTCTGGTGGTGCAGCAGCACGGCAGCAGTTGACGCTCGCCGCTATACAGGGGCTGTTGCCCTCTGTGGCTTGCTGGAGGCGGTCTTTAGCGTCTAGCCCTGACCCATCTGGTGGTACGGTAGAGCTGCGCGGGCTGCTTCGAGGGCTATACGAGGCATGCTGCGGTTTACTAGAGTGCGCAGAAGATCTGCAATGCCGCGCCGCTGCCTCCGAAGTGCTGCTGGCAGCAGAACTCGCTGCATGCGGCTGCGTGCTGACACAGGAGACTCTCACTACGCAGATCCGCGAGAATGCAATGAAGGAGCTGAATGCTATCCGACGGGCCCAAGAAGAAGGGGAAGATTCTTCAAATTGGACGCCTGCGGTCTGCTGGCTAATTCCTGGAGGAACGCTTTGCGAAACCCTCCTGGAGAATGCCTTGCCATCTCTTCTACAAGGTGATGAAGCAGCTGGCGCGTCCAAGTGCAGCGCACTGGGAGCCGCCTGGCGAGTCAGCGTTGCTATTGTAATGGTCTGCGCAAATATCATGAAGGCAGGGAACCGTGGTTCTCCGGAGGAGCAACGACCGGACGTGGACATGCAGGTTTGGGTATTGCAGGCAATGGTCGAGAACTACCTCATTCCACCCGCCCTGGCAGGGTACACTGACAAGGCATCCGAGGAAGCAAAGGAAGATGCGCAGAACCAGAAGGAACCGTCAGGCGCAGAGGGCAAAAGGGATGAATGCGAAGCTGCAAAAGATATGGCGCAGGAGCAGCAGGGAGCAGGAGTTGTCCCGGGGGAAGAAAGTCTACGGATAAATGGTCGGGTGGACGAGAAGCCGTTGCAGAAAAAACGAGCGGAAATGCCTACTGCTTCTCATTTGCACATTCCTGCATCTGCGTTCGAGCCTATAGTGCAACATGTGCTATATCTCCTCTCGGAGTGCTCCGACGACCTGACGCTGCAGCACGTCGCTCTGACAATTATCCGCAAGGCAGCTGTGGCTCTTGGGGCGGCAGCTTCGGGAGCAGCGACGTGGCGCACTGCAGCCCAGTTTAGTGGCCGCCAGGAGCACGAGCCGGACGGGGAGGAACTAGAAACCGATTGGAAGTTCGCCGTTGCAATGCAGCGACTTATCATGAAATCCATCATTCCCCACCTCCACAGGCTTATGCGAAGTATCAAGGAAGACTGTCAGCGAATGGCTTTAAGGGCCCTGGATGCCCTTGTGCGAACGCTGGGGCCAGCAGGTCCTCTGCTGCCCCCACCTCGAACCGCTGCAACCGACGATGAGGGTTCCGTTTCAACCTTGTTCCTGTCCGATGCAGATGAGCAACAGAGGAGTATGCGGCTGCATTTGGACCTGTATCCTCTGCTAGCAGCAACCCAGCTAACGCCTGCAGTTCAAGAAGCTGCTGCGCTTGCGCAGCAGTTGGTTTCCAGCGGACAAGCAGCGCGTGCAGCCACCGCCGCTGCCAGAGCGGCGCAGCTGGAGGCTCTTGCTGGGGAGCAACAAGCCTCCGAGCGCGAGGCCGGGGGAGACGTCTTGGTGGAGTTGCTGCACATGCAGAAGCACAGAAGGGCCAGGGGTTTACAACTTCTTGCAAAGGCGGCAGCGGCTCAAAGGCTCTGCGTGAATACTGTGAGACACTTTTGCGTGCCTTTAGCTCTTTGGGCAATTCTCCAAGAAAACGTTGCAAGGGAAGCACAGGAGAAACAGAAGGGGGCCAAGGCTTCGTCCCGACGGTCTCGAGGCCGAACGGAGGCCTTCAGCCAACAGATGGCAGAACAGGGAGTGGCATGTCTGGCACAGTGCTGCACTCGTCTGCCACTCAAGTGCTGCACCCAGACATTAAAGCAACTCGTGACGTACCTTACAAAAGTTCCTCAGCGGGAGTCGTTCATACACCGCGCAATCGCGGCGACGCTAAAGGCATTCCCTTTTGGCCTTTCCGACGCCGTACACCAAACCCTAGACAAGCCTCGGCCGGCCCTTCCGCAGGGCAAGGAAAGAGAAGATAAGCAAACTCCAGGCAGCGGCGCTTCCAAATGCACAGACTCGTCAGTTGAGGAGCCGCAACAAGGAGAGCAGGCAACCACAGATAAGCGCAGTGGAGCAGTACCCGAGGATGCCAGCAGTGAAGATGAGTGTGGCGGAGCGGAAGCATCTCAACAGAGCAAATCCCCCCAGCTTACTGCACAATTGAGGTGCGTCTAGCTTGACATGTGCGTCGATGCGGTTCTGTGAGATTTACGTTTCTTAAGGGCTGCTGCTGCCGTTGTCAAATAACTTTTGCTCAGGAAGGAAAGGGTGGTGAGCTGCATCAGAGACGAGCTAATACCCATGTTGTACCCACTCGCCTTTGGCAGCAAAGTCAGGCGGGTGGCGTCAAAAGGAGAAGCCGCCGATGCGTCGGAGAAACTGCTTGAACATAAAAACAGCAAGACCTACGAAAACCCGGTGGTGCGCACAGAGCTTGTAGCCGTCCTTGCGCTGCTGGCGCGGATGCTGCCTCCTGTCGAATTCCACTTGCAGCTGCCTCGTCTCGTCCGCTCAGTCGCCTTCGCTCTGCGGTGAGGGGCTTAACTCCCTGCTCTAGCTTGTAGCAGTGATATTCAGGCAGAAGGGGAATAAGGCATGATTATTCAACAGCGTGTATTTGCCGGTGTCGCAGTGCAGGAAGAGCACAATAGTATTCTCGCGTTCATGTGCTCATGTGTATATGGTTGACTGTGGGCAGGTCCCGAGAACGCACTGCTAGACGAGAGGCCCGCGTGGCGTTGACCCGCCTGACAGTCAACCTGGGAACTTCATACTTCACCTACCTGGTGACAGAAGTACAGCGAATGTTGGGGCCCAAGAGCGACAAGAACCCAGAGGCAGATCAGCAAAGCTTTTTTCGGCCTGTATTACTGTTTACGCTGCATGCTATGTTTAATGCCTTGCAACAGCAGCAGAGTGCATCGTCAGACCCCATTGCGATGCACGCATCCGAGGGAGCCTCCGGTATCGATGGCACACAGTTTGTTCAGCCATTTGAGGCTGCTGTTCCGCTTTTACTTCCTCTTATCGCTGAAGTAAGTACTGCGTTAATTTCCCCAGAACACGAGCGGCAGACTTGATTCTTGTGCATATGTTCAATAGCATCATGGCCCGCTGCTGCAGCTAGGTGCTGGGTTATTCGAAAAGCTGTCGGTGACGATAATTAAGCAGACGTGCCGGTATATCACTCAGCTATGCACACTGAAGACCCATCATGTGTTGTTTCGCATCTTAGGAAATAAACCGCGTGGCAGACCCCGACCGTCTGGATCAAGAGGAGAGCCGACGCGCTTTGGCCGGGCAACTGGACGGGACTGAGGGTGGCGGCCTTTCGAGCTCTTCCATTGCAAAGTTGAATGACGTTAGCACTCACTCTAAGATTGAGGAGGCGCAGTCGCTGAAGGGACCCTCACTGCTGCTGCTCCTCACGAAAGCTAGTAGCCCAGAGTGCCTCACAGACCACTTGCTACCTTTCGCCCTGGGCCTCCTCACCGGTGCCTCGTGCAAACGCGAGGGATGGAGCAGCTCGGCTGCGTTTTCAAGCAAATATGTCAACCGAGCTGAGGATTTGCTGCTGCACTTCGTTTTTGGGCTGACCCGGAACAACAAAATCTCACTCGAAAAGAAGCTGCGCACCGCCAAGCAACTCCTTATCTTGACAGTTGCAACCTTGCAGTTCCCGCTTCTCCACCCTGTGCTGCAAGCGGAGCGTGGCTTAAAGGAGTCCTTGCTATTGCTGTCGAGGCAGCAGTTACTGCTGTTGGGTCGCAAGAAGCGCGGGAAGAGGCCCCATAGCAACTGTGAAGCCACCAAGGAGGCGCCAACCGGCCCTGACAACAACGAACCAGCGGCGGTGCCGGCACTGCAGCCAGAGCGGGAAGAGCAAGGCCCCAAGTCTTCGCTTGCCCTGTCTCCTTCTCATCAAGAGGATTTGCAAGCCTTGCGGCTTCTCCTCCTCCCGGAAGGTAGAGACGACGTAACAAACTTTCACGAGGATCAAACAGAAGCACCTTCTTCTCATCGGCGGGAAGGCGGGGCCGCAGACAGCAGCAGGAAGCTGCTGGTTTCGTTGCTCAGGACGAACAAGGACCGTCGCTTCACCCTACAGCCCGGCGCTATTACGGGCCGTTCGTTAGCGCAAGCAACCCGTAACAAGACGGGACAAGGAGTGGCTGGCCTTGAGCTGTCCATGCAAGCTTCTTTGCTGGGGACAGCAGCGCTTCGCCTCCTCCATCTCTCAGTGAAGGCAGCAAAGGCGCCTCTAAAGAACTTTAGGGAGAAGCAGCTCGGAGTCGCCTCACAGCGACAACCTGCCAATTCGGCCAAGGGAATGCACGAGATGGCTTTGCAGGGTTGTGTCAACCAGCTAGACGAGCTGGCACTTGACGTCGTCTGCTGCTTCGGCTGCAAATCAACGAAGTTGGTCTCTTGGGGAGCCCGATGCTTGCTGGAGCTGCTCGCCCTCCGTCTGCCTCGTCTCGAGAATCGGGGAGCCCTCGTCGCGTACTTGACAATGAAAATCTTCCACTCCTGCGGAAGTGGCACAGGCATTCAGGGCGCTGACCACTACACGGCTCGCTCAGAGCTCCTTCCTATCTGCACCAAACTTCTAGCGATTCTGCTGCTGCAGCCACAGGCCTCCAAGTGGATGGATACAGCGCTTAGCCCGTCGCAACATATCGGCGGGGACATCCTCAGGTCTCTCTTGCGAGAGCAGCTCCGCGTGTTGCCGTGGAGGCACCAAGACCAGCTGCAGCAGCAACGCCAGCAGCAGCAACAAAAACAGCGACAGCATGAAGATGGAAGATTGGGGGTGATGCTGCCACAGCCAGATATCAGCTTGAGCGCAAGCGCTGCAGTGACTGAGGAGCAGCTGCAGGCGGCTGGGCAGTTCTTCCTGAAGGAAGCTCTCCTTGCGCACATCTCGTCGTCTTTAGAAGATAGTCAACTGCAGCTGTGTGCTCTCTTCCTCTTCAAACGCGTAGTTCTGCAGCACTACAAGGACCTTGTGTCCGAAGCTGCTAGGCGCGCTGTAGAGGAATCGAAGCAGGAAGCAGGGGCAATGAGCAGCAAAGCTCTGCAGAGGCGCGCCGAGAAGAAGCGCCAGAGAGATGCAAGAGCTGCGGAAGAAGGAGAAGGCACAGGGGGAAAGCAGGGCACAGCAGCGGCTGAGTTGCTGCCTCTTGTTTACGAATGTGTGGACCGTGTGGCTCGGGTAATGGTGCAGCATGCGACCTTCTCAGCAGTCAGTCAGAAGCTGTCCTCCATATGCGCCGACGTCTACGTCTCCTTCCTTCTCAACTTCCCTATGACACCCCGGCTGCAGCAAAGACGCGTCTTCTTCCTATTTCAGCAGCAGAAGTTCTCAGACGTCTACGGCCGGCGGGCGGCGATTGCGGCGCTTCACAAAGTGGTGGTAAGTGCAACGGTGTGTGAAACGCATACTGAGTTGTCCATGTAGGACTTTGAAAAAGTTTTAACCCTAATTTTAGTAGATGGAAGTCCATGCACACACTACAAAGGGGGCAGTTTATCGTTCAGTGTGAACTACTGAAAACAGTCGGCCTTGTTGAAAGGAATAGTGCCTCAACTATCTCCACCGTGTATGCCTTAATTGATAGCCAGCGCTCCCCAGCAGGAGGGGTATTGTTCCGCCCACAACTGTCTCACGGCACTGTCACATCAGCCCGCAAGAGCGGATGTGCTCGACAACGTGCAGCCGCCTCGAGCTGATTTTGTGCTGCAGCGCATTGGCTACTTGGGGCACATGTAACGGCGATTTCATCTGTTGTGCTATGCTTGCTTTCTCAGAAGCGGTTCCCAGCGGAACTGTTTATGGAGCGTTACGGGCAGGTGGCGGTGCTAACGTGCTGCTCAACACTGGCCACGGAGACAGACCAAACGGCCCATGCGCTGCTGCAGCAGGTCGTACGCGAAGTGCTGCAGCTCGTCGAAGTGGCAGATGACCCCATCTTACGTCTCCAAGACCAGCTGCAGACTGTCGCCAAGTAGGCTAGTAGTGTCAATCCATCGCACTTCTCGAATCTATCTTTTATACTTGTCTTGAAGGCCGGCGGGCTCTTTGTGTGTTAACCTGGTGAGGCGTTTCCTTCGATTTTGCTGCATACCGTTTCCTCTCTACTGGAGATGCGGTGTGTTGTACGCAGGGTGTTCTTAATACCGCGGATGCAGCACTTAACGGCGCTTCTTGAGTTTTTGAGCGTCTTCGTGCCGCATGTTGGGAGGGGGATGTTTCAAAAGGGCCTTGCGTCCTTCTTGCCGAAACTTGTGCAGCTTCTGTGCGCTATTTACTACGTAGGGGCAGAATTGCCTCGTGCGGACGCCCTAGACTCGTCCATAGACTGGCGTTTACTGTACAAGATCATCCTGGTGTTTGAGCAACTGCTGGCAGCCGGCGGCCTTCCATTGATGGAAGAGGCCTTTGGGAAAGCTGCACAGGTCTGGCGGGATGCTGGCACGGAAGAGCTGCTCACCCTGACAGCAGCTGCGGTAACTGATGCCGACGAGAAGGCAGAGAGCACAACCGCGGAAAGGCGAGGGGTAGAATTGTTTATCAACAATTTGAATATATGGTCGCCCCAGCCAAGTGACCGACCAAAGTGTCCGAAGACGGCAAAACGCACGCAAGAGCACCTACCGCAGCGGCAACAAGTTGTTGCAGGGCTGCATGCAGCTCAGCTGTGGCACGAGTTAGTCGGAACTGGCCTTCACCATGAAAATGCTTGGGTGCGGTGCGCGGCGTTGCGTTGCGTAGCCCAGTACCTGCAGCTAACTCCGGCTGCTTCTTGGCGTCGTGCAAATGTTCCTCTTCTTGCATTTCTTAGTGTAGGAAGGAATGGGAGAATACCAAAAGGAAGTCACCTTTCAGCGACGCAGCCACCTCCCCTGACAATGTTAGGCTTGGCGCTAGGGCAGCACTTCGGCCGGGACAGCATGCTGGAGCGGCACCCGTCGGCTGCACCCTGTGCTATTGCGGCTCTCCTTAATTGGGCTCAAATCGCCTACAGCTTCCCGCACCTTGTCACTGTAAGCCGGAAGCAGCGTAGCAGGACTCGGGCGAATCTCCGCAACTGCGGCGATGGAGAGGAAGCAGAGGGTTGCAGCGAGGGCCCTCCAGAGCAGCATCTGGAAATGGGAGAGGCAACAACAGAGAAGACTGGGCAGAAGGAACAAGAAGACCATTGCCAGTCAGATTTGGGTGTTGAGCAGACGACGGCATCTGCTGCTGGAAATTCCGTAGATTCTCTCCCTGATGGCTCTGGGCACTCTTCTGTCATTGATAAAGAAGATGAGGGTATCCCGGATGAGGCGGCTCAGTCACAGGCAGCCGGGGAACCTGGTTCAGCGCCTGAAGGCGAGTCTGGAGATGAAAGCGCCCTGCAAGAGGAAGAGGAAGGCGGGAGCTCCTCCCCTGGCATTGACGTTGATGGAGTAGTAGACCAGGAGGATGGCGGCGATGCAGAGGAATCCGTTTTAAAAGAAATGCAGCAGGAAGCGTCAGGAGACGGCACTGAGACCATTTTGGCAGCAGGACAGCCCGCGGCAGAGCTTCCGGTGCCGAAGGCTTCCTGGAGTGTCTTTTCACCTGTCAGTGAAGAGGCAAGTAGGAAGGAGATTGTTTCTGAATCAACGCAGGTGCATCCACTGGTGTTTCTTGTTGCAGGGCTTAGCCGCTGGCTGCGCATACACTTGGGCCGCTTGGGTTTCAGCGGCGACAGCCTTCCTCTGTCGGAAAAACCTCCGGGCACGGTTGCACGTGTTTCGGGGATTGTGGCTTTCTTCGGCTCGCTGGTCAAACTGCTTCCGCTCGCAGAGCTTCAGAACCCCTCCGGCAAGCCAGAGACTGCAGCAACATCGGGGGGCGTTGTGCATACAATACTCGAGCATGTCGCCGATGCGGTGTATCGGTGCTCTACGCTTCACTCCGAGCTTTCAGCGGACTCTGTGCTAGCTCAGCTGATTGAAAATGAAGGAGTTCGCACGGATAGTGGGGCCGGCAGTACGCCCACCGGAGGTTCTCGAGCGCGAGACAGCGGCCAAAATCTGTGGGAGTCTCTGCGTTCGTTGAGCCCGGTTCTACAGCTAGGGGAGGTTGCTACGGGAGGGGCTATTGTGCTTCGCCTCATGGAGCAGCTTCTCAGGAATAGCGGCAACGAGCAGGTGTATCGGGTGCTTCTAGCAAGCACTCGACAGAATGTCTCTGCCAAGAGGGTAATGCGTAGGCTTAAGGCGCAGCAGACGTTCTTAGAAAACCCGCAAGTCCACGCCCAGCGGAAGCGTCGCAGAAACAAAGCCAAAGAGCTCCAACGGAAAGCCCGCCTGAGAGGAGCTATCTTCAGGCGCAAGGGGCTCATCAAGCGAAAGCAAACTGCACAGTAGACCCCTTACCAGTTTTGGCTAGCAATCACCGCTTGCTGGCTCACTGCTGTTACCTAACTCTTGCTCTCTAAGCTGTTTATCTTAGAGTAGCGAGAAATCTCTGTTTAACCAGCACTCCGCATGCAAACAATAGGTACTTAACTCCCGTGTTCCCGGGAATCAGGTGCTGAAGTTTTCGGTTCATGCTTTAAGACCCTTAAAGAAGACCCTTATAGAAGGGGATGCTGCACTCATTGCTAGCGTTGTTGCCGTTGGCTGTAGTCAGATTTCGTCTACCGGGGATAGGAACCCCCGATCTGCCTCAAGACAGCTCAAATGCTCAAGAGGCTATCTATGCAGCGCCCCGCGCAACTAGCCGGCACTGAGCTAGCTCGCCAACTACCTGCTGGCTAGCCAACTGCAGGCTGCGTGACTAGCGCTGCCGTGTATTATGCAGCAGCACACAGCTGTCCCAAGTTCGTCTGCGATGAATAAAAGCTTGATAGAAGCCCGTCTGGCCGGCGGTAGCGGCAAACCCTCTCTCTCTGCTCCATGTTCCGGGAGATGCAGGCGAGAGCACGAGGTCTGCGATGACCCAAGGCTGCCGATTTGAGATATCCCCCAATGGAAGGCAGACAAAAGGCGCATCAAAGACGGCCACGAAGGCTGCACGTCGACCGACCGCAGGATGGGTTCCCCTCTCCTTGCGGCTCAGTCAATCCTCCCTGTTTCCATCTCTGCCTTGTATCCGTTTCCGTATATATATATGCATATACGATCTACATACATACATAGGTACGTGGAAAGAAACGTACGCATGCATTATATGTATGTATACACCGTTATGTGCGTGTAGATGCTTGGGGCACATACAGCGCTGTCGCACGAGTGCATGATACCAGAGATGCGTCTATCATCAACTCCCGTTCATGCACAAACGTTATGTATGGATGCACGAGCGCAAAAGCCTACTACGCGTTGAAGCGATCTGCCCAGTTCCTTTCGGCAATCACTTTTTCAAAAACTATGTTGCGGCCGCTTGGTAGTCCACGCAGACACAAGTGCAAACATGACAGAAGTCAATGTAATGTATGGAATCATACAGATGTATCTGTACAGGCGTTGCAGCGCCTCATCCATCATCCCCCCGCTTTACGGTTCGGGCCTTGCGGCACGTTTAAACATAGGCAGGATTTGTTCATCGTCGTCTTCAGCATCCTCCTTGAGGGTTTTAATGAAATACCGCCATGTCAGTTGCTGCACGTACCTCCGCACGGCCAGCTCCCGTCTTCTGTCTACCACCAACTCCGGCGGTATCACCCTGAAAGGCACAACCCTCCTGCCCCTCCGCCCCACAGCTGGAGGCGCCTCCTCCGGTGCTGGCACCTGAGAGCTGCTGAGCCGCCCTACACTTATATCTAGCTGCGACCCCACCTCACACGGCGCCCACTCACCGCAGTCTACCGCCAGAGGCTCCTTATTCTTAGTGCAGCCGTCCTCTCCCTCTTGCTGCTGCGGTAATCCCATGCCCCCCAGCTGGCTGCTACTGCGGTTCTCCGCGAGGCGATGCGTCAAGGGGGAAACTCCGTGGAGCCGTTCTCCCTCTCGCTGCTGCTGCAGTTGCTGCTGCTGCGGCGGCGGCGGCTGAGCAGAAAGTGAACTCAGGTTGCTGCTACCCTGCGAGTGTGGCAGTAGCCCGTGGTGCTGATGCAACTCGAGAGCCCCAGCTTGTAACGAATGCAAGTCTGCGTGTCGCTGCTGCTGCAGGTGTTGCTGGTGCTGCAGCTGCTGCTGGAGTTGTTGCTGCAACTGTTGCTGCAATTGCTGCTGTAGCTGCAACTGCTGCTGCTGGAGCTGGCGGTGCTGTTGCTGCAGCTGTTGCTGCTGCAGTTGCTGTTGCTCGTGGTGTTGCTGTAGGGCCGCCAGCTGCTGTTCCGTGGGGCTGTCGAGCATGCGCTGCTCCCCCAGCAGCAGCTGTATCTGCAGCAGCTCTTGCTGCTGCTTGAGTTCCTGCTGCTGCGCCTCCTGTGACTGCAGCGAGCGGTGCTGCAGTGCTGCAGCTGCAAATCCCTGCAAACCCAGTTGGTGGAGGAGGGCCGGGTTGTCGGCTGCCGGTATCTGGGCCACTGCCTGGTGGTGCTGCTGCTGCTGCTCTTGCTGCTGCTGCAGGTGGTCTACGCCAACAGCAGAAAGCGTAGTGCTAGCAGCAGGGGGAGACGGTGGCTGCGGTTCTGGTTCCTGCTCTGCTTCATCGTTATAGCTGACGGCATAATAATCAACACCTCTATAGGCTTTGCGTTCAAGAGCAACAAGCTCACTCATAGGGGGGACAGACTGCAGCAGAGTATCCTCCTGGATCTCCTGCAGCAAAGGTTTCTCCTGATGTGCTGCTGCAGCACCTGCCTCTGCTGCCCGCCGCTTCACATCCCCCACGCCTCGAGAAGCCGCACGTGGCCGTCCTCGCTTGCGGGGGGCCAATTCATCTGCTCCTGGTGAGGAGCATTTCATTGCTACCCCTCCAACGACAGCAGCAACTTCTGCTGCTGCTGTCGCAACTGCTGCACTAAGCGGAACATCAGAAGACACGGACACCGCTGTGCCCTCCTTCACCGCCCCCCCCTCCCCTGCACTGTTTTCCGCAGGCTGCTGCAGCAGCTGCTGCTGCTCCCCTTGCTTCAGCCCAGGTCTCTCTGTAGTAGCTTCCTTCGTGTGCATCATCAACGTATCAAAGCAGTGTTGATATATCAGGCGCAGCGTAGGGAGCGGAAACCGCGTGAGAACGACGCGCTGAGCACAGTTGCAGGAGAGGCTGCCAATACACTCGAGACAGACATAATCTTCTTGATGGCAGCACGAAACGCAGGTTAGGGAGCAACAAGCTTTGCAGCTGCTGCAATCCTTGACAGGTAGTGACAGCACCTCCGCAATCCGCATCAACAAGTCCTCCTTAGGACCCTCGACATCACCGAAAGGTAACGGCACCAGCAAATTACCAAAAGAAGACAAGAGCCGTCTGAGGTCTTGCCGCCATCCCTTTACATCTGGATCAAGGGCCTCCACCAAATTCAGCTGCCCTGCAGCAAGCTGCATCGGAGCAGCAGCTAGCTGCTGCTCGAAGGCAGCGGCACGGCCAGCAAACTCCTCCATCAGCAAGCGAGCCACAGCACGACAGAGCTCTAGTTGCTGCCGCCCTGAGAAGCCCCCAGAAGACTGAAGTGCAGATCGCAGCACCAGCTGCTGGTAAGGAATACAAGTTGAACGCATATAGCGGTAGCTCCGGATCGCCTTCTGCCCCCACTGTAGCCACAGAGGCGGCGCGAAGTTGCATGCTTCGTTGCAATTGAAGCTGAGACAATACAACACCAACACAATCAATAACGCAATCCTTTCAAACAAAAAAATAAAACAGAAAATCAAAATAATTAATAAATACACCGCAAAACCCAAACAACCCTGGCACATCCGCCTTCCCGGCCCAAACCCAGCAGGTGTGTTATAACACCGCCAGCATCAGCATCAGCAGTGTTAGTAACAGCAGGAAATTCTCGCATACCCTGCATTAAATCCCGCGTGATATGTGCGGGGCCAGAGCATGACAAACTCCTTCGGATGCTGTTCAATACGGTAGACAGGAATGTTGTTCTCAACAAACAGTGAAGGCGGAAGCTGCACCGTTAGAGAGTGCAGCACATAGTGGGGATCGCGATCCGCCAGGTAGGATTGCAGAGTCCTTTCAACCGACGGAGCGCGAGAAGGCGGCACTACATACCATATCTGAAGCAGCAACAGCAACAGCAGCAACAGCAGCACCAACAGCAACAGCAGAGAACCGGCTAATGCGTAATAAAGTAAGATGCCCTCAATCTACGCAGCCTCTGAGGCTGGCAGGCGGGAGGTAGTGGAGGGCTGCGGTGTATGTACAGTGCGTAGGGTTCACAGCGGCACGCATGCAGCAGCATTCTTTTTTATACCTTGGGGGCCCCCCAGTGGTGGTAGTTGCATGCTGCAAAGAAGTTGTCCTCTGTATGCCAACAGAAACTGGAGAAGACAGTCCCAACATACAGCCAAGGTGAAGTGACACCTGGGACATCACGGTGATAGTGCCGCAGCAGAGAGCCCTCAACCCTCGCCAGGCGTGCGAGATTCCATGGGTGGGTTGCATAGTTGTAGTCTTGCTCTGGCTCGTGCTGCTGCGGTTGTTTTGGTTGCAGCAGCAACGTCTGCTGCTGCTGCTCCTGCTGCTGTTGCTGCACCTGCTGCGGTTCCGCCTTAGCCACACATTCGTGCGGCTGCTGAGTAGGCGCGTGGCAATGCCGCTCTTGCGGGCTCCCCCCCACACTTGCCTCTGTGCTGCTGCTGCTACTGGCGTTGCTGCTGCTGCTTCTGGTGCAGGTTGCTGTAGGGCCGTCTGAAGCAGCAGCAGCACCCCCAGCAGCACCAGGAGTTGGAGCCACAGGGAAACCGCTCCCGAGTTCGTTAGTACGGAGGTCTGCTGCATAGTGCACTGTCAACTGTGGGGCCCCGCTCTCAACACTCTTCCAATACACTGCTTCTACAGTCTCAATACTGGGGTTGCAGCAACCAAAGACCTGACGAGTCAAATCACGATCATGAGACCGCAACTCTGATGCATGCACAGGGGCCTCCGGATGTTGAAATGGCTGCAGCAACAACAACACACAAATTAAACAAACATCATCATCATCACGCATGTGCAGCAAGAGGTAAGAAACAAACAAAACACAGAAGAACAGAAGACAGATTACTTCAAAGCTCATAAAAGGAACAAACACAAGTTTATTTAAACTGCCACACAACAATACAACAAAACGCCAAGGGGCCCCTAGAGAGGCTCCCAAGGAGTCCCTTACAGGGCCTCCAGAGGGGCCCCCCTCGGGGCCCCCCCCTCGGGGCCCCCTCCCAAGGGCCCCTCAAGGACCCCCTGAAGGGGGCCCCTAGAGGGCCCCTTACAAAACCCCTCAATTGTTTTTTTAAAGAATCTGTCTGAGGGCGTGTGAGCATTGAGGCGTGCGTATCTCAACAGCACATTTAATATTTTTTAATATTTTTTAATATTTTTTAATATTTTTTAATATTTTTTAATATTTTTTAATATTTTTCAATATTTTTTAATATTTTTTAATATTTTTTAATATTTTTTAATATTTTTTAATATTTTTTAATATTTTTTTGTATATTATGTATTATAGTTTTTGAATTACCTTTCCAGACATGAGAGAATGGACCTCCTGTGTTCGAACATGAAATAGAGCTTGATCGTTTGTAAGAGCCTCTAAAGCAAAGGGAGGATCCCAATCCGGAGGAGGTAATACCTTAACAGCCCCAAATTCCCGTCCTATCGCTCGTAGGCTTTCAAAAAAAGATATGGGATTTACAAGAAAAGATGAACGAGACGGAAATCGTAACTCGGGGACAGACGGCAAAGATGAATAATTCATCTCCACACGACGCGTCTCCTAAACACACACATACATACACCTATATATATATATATACATATATATATATATATATATATATATATATATATATGTATATATATATACAGAGAGAGAAAGAGAGAGAGAGAGAGATAGATAGATAGATATATATAGATGTAGATATACATAGATACAGATATAGATACCATACATACACCTCAGATACATACGCCTCGTATTATACGCACCATGCATACACCTCATATACATACACCTCATACGCATACACCTCATTTGCATGCACCATACATACATACACCACACATCTACACATACACTGCGCATACACTCCACATAAACTGCACATACACCTCACCTATATACACCACACAAACCCCACATATACACCACATATACACCATACATACACAGCACATACACTCCACATACATCTCTGTAGATCAGAGACTGTCTCCTCCTCCTTTAACACAACACCCAGCAACTGCCTCCTCCTTCCGTACAAACAAACCCCACCACATAAACACACTGTCCCCTAAATATAAACAAACTGTCCTCATACTCTACAAACACAAACCAAGGAGACACTCGAAAGCACAAATTCAAAGAAAGAAAAGTAGACACTCCTCCCCCCCGTCCTGCTGCTAGATGCACCACCCTTGCCGTTGCTGCTGCTGCAGCAACAGCAGCAGCAGCTACAGCAGCAGCAGCAGCAGCAACAGCAGGCTACTGCGTCTCACCAGCAGAGACCGTCCAATGGCAACCTTGAGCAGTTTATCATCAGCAGCAGCTTCTACTTCAAACATTCGAGGGGCCCTTCGAGCTCTCTGGGGCCTCTCTCCTGCTGCTTGACTCCCCCCTGCTGCTGCTACTGCTGCTGCTGCTGCTCCCCGGCCTCGACGGCCTCCTCGAGTAGCCCCTCGTCCTCCACGAGGCGTTGCTGCTTTTGCTGCAGCAGCCGGCGGGACAGCTGCAGCAGCTAAGCTCGCTGCTGCAGGAGTTGCAGCAGAGGCTGAGGGCGTTGCTGCAGCAGCAGCATACACTGCTGCAGGCGATGTCCCACGAGCCCCTGTTGCTGCTGCTGCTGCTGCTGTTGCTGCTGATACTGCTGCTGCTCCTGCGGGAACTGCTGCTGCTGCTGCTGGCGGTCCTGGTGTTGCTTGCGGCGATGCCGCTGCAGGAGGAGCTGCTGTTGACCCTCCAGTAGGAGCAGCAGGAGCTGCTGCAGCACCAGCACCACCACGTGCTGCTGCTGCTGCTGGAGCTGCTGCTGCTGCTGCTGCTGCTGGAGCTGCTGCTGCATAAGGACCCCCTGGAACAGGAGCTGCTCCCCTAGGAGACCCACCAACTGGTGCTGCAGAGCCCGCAGCACCTGCTGCAGCAGCAGGAGCAGCAGCAGCAGCAGGAGGAGGAGCTGCTGCAGCAGGAGAGACAACAGCTCCTGGATTCGGTGACGCCAGCCCCATACACGGCAGCTGCGCCTGCTGTATAAGGGGAGCGACTGGGGCTTGAGGGACACCTGCTACGGAGAGAGGCCTCCCTCCTGCAGCAAGTGCTGTAGCCATTGCTGCTGCAGGGTTTGCTGCTGCTGCGGGCATTGCTGCTGCAGCAACAGCATGAAACGCTGCTGCTGCTGCTGCTGCTGGGGTAGTGAAGGGGGCCGCAGCTCTAGCGAAAGCATGAGACGGCACAGCAGAATGTGCAGCAAAAGAAGCATTTCCTGCTGCTGCTGCTGCAGCAGCAGCAGGTGCTGCAACTGCTGCTGCTAGGGGCCTCGAGGCCTCTGCAGCAGTGCGCCCGTCCATGAAGAAGCTCATACCCACTCAAGGAGCACCTCCTCCTTGCTGTTGCTGCAGAGGTCTCGTCTCCCGCCTGAGTCTTTCAAGGCCTGCAGCAGCTGCTGCTCCAGTTGCTGCTGCTGCTGCTGCTGTTGCTGCTGCTGCTGCAGGCGGTTCTGGCCCCACAGCTCCCGTTAAGCCAGGGCCAGCAAGCGTCATCCAGCAGACTTAGTAGCTGTCGGGATCCCTGCTCCAGACTGTCCCGTCTGAGGGGGGAGGACAGCCCAGAGGAGGCAAAGTAGCAGCAGCAGCAGCTGTTGCTGCTGCTGTTGCTGCTGCTGCTGCTGCTGCTGCTGCAGCGGCTACGGGCGACAATACGCGAGAAGGCGGAGGCCCCCCGCTGTTCAAACCACGAGGACACCGCTCTCTAAAAACAATAAAGGAAGACTTAAGCCCCCAGAGAGGGAGAGAAATAAACAGACGCTAAGAGCAGCACCTCAAGCGAGACGCAGGCAGCATGCAGGGAAGCAGCAGCAGCAGCAGCAGCAACAGCAGCAGCAGCAGCTGCTGCTGCAGCAGAGACACGTACAGTAGACTCGCGATGCCGCACTACTCTTTCTATCTAATATATCAAAACTAATCGATCAGAGCACCAGCAACTCCTGCAGCAACTGCAGCAGCTGCAGCAGAGGAGGCCCCTGCAGCAGCAGGAAACGGAGGGCAGGGGCCCTCCTGTAGCGTGTTTGGCTGCTACCAATGGAAGCCAGGAGCCTCTCTGCTAAACCCCCAAATCATATTATATCTATTTTAACTATTAGTTTAAAGAGAAATACAAAGAGATACAAACAAGAACGTGTATAGGGACTGCCTGCCTTACAAGAGACTCAGCGACGGCCAGGTGCTGCTGCAGCAGCTTCGGCGCGGCCTAGGCATACCAACAGCAGCAGCAGCAGCAGCAGCAGCAAGAAACACAGCAACAGTATCAAGGGGGGCCCTTAAAGACTTATGTATGTTCTATAAAAATACAAACAAACCATTAAAAAAAGTTAAGTATACATAATGTTGTAGTCAGCAGACCATCCTAATCTACCAACAATACATTATCAAGGGGAGCCCCGTTAATTGGAGTATCTTTGAGTTAATTTATTAAAGCTTTTTAATTAAATTTAATTTTTATATATTTATTTATATTGTTTTCCTTTATTTATAGTACTTTGTTGATCTCATAAACAGCCCCTATACCCCCCTTTCAGCATACTATACAAACCCCTCTATGCGTCTCATTTCGGTGCAGTGGCCGCCAAGATGAGAGACAGAGAGTGCTTCTGTAGTTGTGGGGCTTCATACTATGTCTGATAGATAATATATTTATTTTTTTTAATTATTTATTCTTTTCAGGAGCTTCAGCTTTACAGAGAACCCAAATATGCTGCTTTGTTGGCACATGCAGCCGCCATTCATAACTGTGCCTTGGCGGCTGCTACTATATGTAGTATGTTATTTTCGTTAGTGTTTCTTCTGTTTTATTTTTAAGTGAGAATAGTTATATATTTGTCAGTTGTTATTGGATTGGGTTATTAGAGCACCAGAGCACAGTAGAGGGAGGTCTTAGTATTATGTTTGCTTGCCTGCAAAGGGAAGCCGCTGCCAGAGTAGTAAGTAGTACTACGACAGTCTTCTGGTTTGTCTTAGATCTACCGACAACTGCGAAGGCATAACTGCTGAGAAAAACCTTCCTCAAAGATGTAGCTGTTCTCTTCTCCTCTGTCTTCAAGTGCCCGGGGCACAGCATCATACGGACTTTGTTAACATAGCGTGTCTGGAGTTGATGCTATTGTCGAAACAGTTGTAGCGTTGTGAGCAGGTGCTGCATTATCTCCTGTGTGTTTACTGTGGATATAAATGCTTCGTACACCTAGAAAACCATCCATACTTTAATAATTTTGCAGCGCGCAGACACTACAATAGGCTCTGTTGAGCCTCTGGTGACCTATTCCTCAGAGGATAACAATATAAGGAATATTAGTATTTAATAAAAAAACAGTTTGACCAAATTTGGGCCAGTTGCGTTAAGGGAGCCCGCAGCCCTTAGCGCTTGGGGCTGGCTGGCCCGCTGATGCTCGGCCCTTGGGGGGTGAGACACCACTGAGTCCCTTCTCTTCGAGAAGAACACTTAAATGCTGAAACTGAATTTTGGGTTTGAGTCTCTTTGGGGATAATTTAGGATATTTTAGAGGGAATTCGCTGAGTTCGGCGGTAGATATTGGGTGTGCGCTGAAGGTGAGGTGCATAGTGTATCCCATAGTAACAGCCGAATGCCTGAGCTGCTCACTACATAATTGGCCCCCAAAATCGTGATTTGCCAGTTGCTGCAACTCGGCAGGTGCATTCGCAGGCCCGACTGGCTTGCAAATGTAGACTACATTGCACATTCAGTAGCCGTGTGCCTCTCATTGGGGAGTAGTACCAGAGTATACAAAACTGCATGGGCGAAGTCGGATGATGACGAGACCCCAAGACACGGTCGTACGCTTATTTGACCGTAACTATTGGACGTTTTGTTTCGTTATGATTTTAATTCAAGGGATTGAGGCCCACACAGATGTTCTACCTTCCTGGAAGCTCCTTGATGTAATGTAATTAAGAAACCTCTCTGTCCCAAATTTCTCGACTCTTCCGCTACTCGAGCGGTAATTATGTTGAGCTCTCCCAAATTGTGATTTTCAGAAAACAATGACGGCATAGTGCTTGCATTTCCTTGCCGTTTCAGGCAGCACCACTCCCCTTGTTAGGATTATTTTCCGCGCTTTCTTCCTTGATCACCAATTCACGTCTCCTTCCCACAAAAGGTGCAAATGCGGTTGGCAGCTCTAAGAAAAGCACTCTCATTGTTTTCAGGCGTGTATAGACTTCAGCAACCACTTCCGATAGCAAGCCCCCTCTCCACTGACTGGCCCATGGCGTGCTTAGGGATGCATCGTGCATGCTGAATTGCTCGGCTCTATATATCCGCTAACATGTTTATCTGGCCCATTCGTGAATTAAGCCAGCATTTTATTGCCATGTTTTTTCCAGTCCTCGTCTCCTGTCTGTCACGTGTTGCACCAATGAATGGAAATGGGGCTTAAACCTCCCGTAGCTAAAGATATACTGTTCCCTTTATCCAGGGGCTCTAGCAGCTCGTGGCCAGTGGTATGAGCTTGAATAAGCACGGATCTGACTCGACGCGGTCTGCAGGCTGTGCCTGCTAACCTTTGGGCCTCATCACTGGGGCGCACTGCGCATGGGAAGCAGGGTACTATTCCCTTATTGGTCTCACGGACGAGACCCTAAAAGCCCCTGCTCCAGTTACTCAGCTCTTTTCGTGTGCAAGCAGGCTCAAACTATAAGGGCCTTTTCGTTGAAAAAGAAGCGGAGGAGCCTCTCGGTGCATGCGTCTGGCTTTCTGAGTTCAAAATTCGCTTGTTGTCGTCGTTTTGCGACTATTATTGTTTTCTTTGCCGGATGTTTTGGTCACAAAACCCAGTATCCACTGCAAACAGTGGCTTTTTTCTTTCTGATGCTTATGTACTCCGCCACCACAGCGAATTCCACTTCCCTCCCTTATCGCCCCTTTGGAGACCAGCAGATTATGGATAGCCTCTCTCCAGGCCAAAGCCCCGCAATGAGTCGCAGAAATAGAGGCTCAGATTTTTTGAGCACACTGCTGCTCTTCATTTCACAATGGGCTGATACTTCGAGATATAACGCTATATCGGTACACTCCTTTCTTTGTGTTTCCTTTCCCCTGACCAAGCCTGCGCCCTCGCGTACTAGGTGATAAGCCTGCATCGCAGCGCCTGTCAACTTTCCTACAGATTTCAGATGTGCTCCAGCAAGCGACACGCTTGCACAGACATAACAACCATAGCTGTGGCCCTCCGCTTAATAAAAAGGATGGCAGTAGCAAAGATAATTCTTCGGGTAGGTTTTCATGGCGAAGGGACACCTCAGTAGAAGCTATGAATTGTTTCAACCCACCCGACTTGCCGCACCAGCCGTTTGCCAACAGTCAGAGAGGGCACAGCTCTTGTCCATGGATTGTTGTCACCATATAGACCATTTTCTGCTGGAAAGGTGGCGATTATTGCCTTTGTCTCAATGTGAAGAGGCGCCCCAGACGCGGGCTTTCTCCCTGCGTGAAGGCATATCCTCATCATTCCTCGTTATTTGCGTGAGGAGAAGCTCGAAGTTTTGGCAGAGATTATAAGGAAACCATTGGATTCTTCCTCGTGCAAAAAGCGCCTAAAGGGCTAACCGGTGCTATAAGCCGGGTCGCCTAGCTTTTGGGGTGTGTCCCGCAGCTCTTCCCTTCCACTCCCAATCATGCAGCCCTACGAAGTAGAACGAGAGTCCTGGATTTTAGCTGAGGGGCTTCGTGAGTGTAATGAGAGCTACTGGTGGTTTCAGTTGAGGACCTTCGGGAGTTGCAGTAGACTCAAAGACCCAAAGAAATAGCTTGCCCAATAATATCTGATCTCCCCTTCATCCTCCTAGGCCCATCATCCAATGGCCTGGAGGTAGTGGAGACGCGGGTTTTGCTGTCATGGACTGCAAGGCCCTTGTGATAACTCGTATTTTAAGGCCTCCCCAGTTGCACGGACCATCAATCCGTCTCTTAGATACAAGTGCTATGCTAGCCCTGTACACTGCAGTGAAGACAGCCGTTAAGCAGCTACATGGCCCTTTCCATTAGCACCAAACAGCATCACACAGACCATGATAGAGTGAGCGGCAACACAACCAAAATAGTGGGGAGCCCCTAAAGGCATCAGGCCTCCTCTCCAGTGTCCTGGATGCCTGAGCCAAACTGCTCAAGGCTGCGTGAATGATGTGGAGAGAAGCCCCAGAGGAGCCCACCTGTGGATTACTTATGCCGCACACCTTGCCGCAACTCCAGCCGTAAGGTACCCGCATAGGCAGGCATAGACGAGCCCCTTCTTCGACCAACCGCTAGCACTGCAAGGAGGCGTCAACACTTCTTAGGCCCTTAGTTTTCAACTGCTCAATCGAAGAGGAAAAATTGCTTGTACCTACTCGAGACAGACTGTGCTACATACAGTACAACGTCAGTCATTTCGTTGCTCCTACGAATTCAACAGGACAAACTCTCAACACCAAAGCATCACACCTTCATGCTTCATCACCGAGACAGTATCGCCATCCTCACAGGAGTACAGAACACTGCACTGTAAGCAGCTCCTTCTACACGCATTTGAGGCTACGTTGTTAGAAGCCCTTTGTACCTGATGACTGCATGCATATACAACTCAAACAAGAAATCAGAGACGCTCAACCGATGATTCAGGTAACAACCATGGCGATGTAGTGTGCCTAGCACAGACTACCTCATCTGTCTGGCAGTTGACAACCTTCTGGAGTGTATATACAGCTCAGTATAGATGCGGTGTATGTGTATCTTTAAAACAACAACAATAGAAGAGAAATGATATACACAACATTTAAACAGCTGTCTGCCTTAAGTCGACACCGCATCACCAGCGAACACAGACAGCTGAGTTGAGATTTGTCTTCAGCAACAGCAAATAATTAGATTAAATTAAATAATTAATTAATTAATTAATTAATTAAATTAAATCCTCTAAGATTTAAATTAGCAACATTTTAAACATCGAAACATCTGAGATCTTCCTAATACAACAGTGCAGAGTCCTGCTGCTGCTGCTGCTGCTGCAGCAGCAGCAGCAGCAAACGCTGCTGCTGCTGTTGCTGCTGTTGCTGCTGCTGCTGCTGCATGCTCCAGCCCTGGTTGGTATAGCAATTGTGTCTTCAATTTGATATTGATGAAATATTATAATAATAATATTTAAAATTTAGGGTATAACGGTTAGGCTTACAATTCGATCGCTGCTGCTGCTGCTGCTGCTGCTGCTGCTGCTGTCCTGCTGTAACCTTCCACTTCGGCTGCAGCAAGTTAGCTGCTGCAAC
>OY986958.1:1112071-1114571 GCA_963920595.1 Eimeria praecox
CTCGCCGTCTCCTCTATCTCCTTCTCTGTCTTTGTCGCCTCTGTCTTCGGCTCTGTCTCTGTCTGTCTGTCTCTGTCTCTGTCTGTCTGTCTCTGCCTCTGTCTGTCTCTGTCTCTGTTTGTCTGTCTCTGTCTGTCTGTCTCTGTCTCTGTCTGTCTGTCTCTGTCTCTGTCTGTCTGTCTCTGTCTCTGTCTGTCTGTCTCTGTCTCTGTCTGTCTGTCTCTGTCTCTGTCTGTCTGTCTCTGTCTCTGTCTGTCTGTCTCTGTCTCTGTCTGTCTGTCTCTGTCTCTGTCTGTCTGTCTCTGTCTCTGTCTGTCTGTCTCTGTCTCTGTCTGTCTGTCTCTGTCTCTTTCTGTTTTTTCTAGCTCTGCTTCTCTTCCTGTCTCTGTCTCTATATTTGTCTCTGCCTCTCTATCTTCTTCTCTGTCTGTCTTTGTGTCTGTCTCTCTATCTTTGTGTCTGTCTCTCTATGTCTTTCTCTGTCTCCCTATCTCTGTCTGTGTCTCTCTATCTCTTCCTCTGTCTCGCTATCTTTGTGTCTGTCTTTCTCTGTCCCTCTATCTCTTTCTGTCTCTCTATTTCTTTCTCTGTCTCTCTATGTCTTTCTCTGTCTCTCTATCTCTTTCTCTGTCTCCCTATCTCTCTGTCTCTCTATCTCTGTCTCTGTCTCTGTCTCTCTATCTCTTTCTCTGTCTCTGTCTATCTTTGTGTCTGTCTCTCTATCTCTGTCTCTGTCTCTCTATCTCTTTCTCTGTCTTTCTGTCTTTGTGCCTGTCTCTCTCTTTGTCTCCTTCTCTGTTTTTGTATTTATTTGTTTTTATTTATGTCTTTCTTTCTTTTTTAATATCTTGCTGTTATGTTGTCTGTCTTCTCGGGTGTATATGCAGTTGTTTGTGTCTTCTACCTGGGGGCTGTCTGCTGCTGCTGCTGCTGGTGCTGCTGCTGCTGCTGCTGGTGCTGCTTCTATTTATAATATTATGTTTATTATTCTTCTTATTATTATATAAACAATTATGTTAACTAACAAACAAACACCTTCAACATATTTGTCAACCATAAACATAAAAAGAACAGAAACAAAAACAGCGTTGCTGCTGCAGCCTCCAGCAGCAGCAGCAGCAGCAGCAGCAGCAGCAGCAGCACGCATAGCAGCAGCTGCACCACCACTATCAGCAGCAGCAGCAGCAGCAGCAACAGCAACACCAACCATAACAGCAGCAGCAACTACAGCAGCATCAACATGAGGGCTGTCTCTTTGTGTCTTGTTGCTGCACGAAGGACACAGAAGGAGACACTGTATGCCTGCCACCTACTGCCGCTGCTGCTGCTGCTACTGCTGCTGCTGCTGCTGCTGCTGCTGCTGCTGTCTCCTTTTGCTGCAGATATCGATGGCGTTAGGACTGCCTGCTCTACGTGAACGGCGTTGGTCTGTCTTCAGCGCCTCAGCTGTCAAAGGAGAGGGACTAGGAGCAGCAATGGATTGGTAAGCAGCAGCAGCAGCAGCAGCAGCAGCAGCAGCAGCAGCAGCAGCAGCAGCAGTAGCAGCAGCAGCAGCAGGGGGCATGGTTAGACTTGTTTGCTCCTGCTTGTCTCCTTTTTAAATGATAAGCAGTTTCTAGAAAGAGAGAAATAAAACAAAAACAAAAATAAGTAGAAAAGTAAACACAGAGACAGAGAGGAGACAGAAAGAGAGACAGACGCAGAAAGAGAGACAGACGCAGAAAGAGAGAGAGAGACAGAGAGGAGACAGAAAGAGAGAGACAGACACAGAAAGAGAGACAGAGACAGAAAGAGAGAGAGAGACAGAGGGGAGACAGAAAGAGAGAGACAGACACAGAAAGAGAGACAGAGACAGAAGGAGAGACACAGAGACAGAAGGAGAGAGACAGACACAGAGAGACAGAGACAGAAGAGAGACAGAGACAGAAGGAGAGAGACAGAAAGACAGAGAGAAGACAGAAAGAGAGACAGAGACAGAAAGAGACAGACAGAGACAGAAAGAGAGACAGAGACAAAAGAGAGACAGAGACAGAAGAGAGACACAGACAGAAGGAGAGAGACAGAAAGAGAGAGACAGAGACAGAAGAGAGACACAGACAGAAGGAGAGAGACAGAAAGCGAGAGACAGAGACAGAAAGAGAGACAGAGGCAGAAGGAGAGAGACAGAGACAGACACAGAGGGACAGAGACAGTGCACCCCGGCTGTGTGTCTTTGTGTTCTGTCTGTCTCTTCTTTCTTGCTTCTGTTTGCTTCGATATAAATCTTCTTCTCTTGCTGTTTGTTTGTTTGTCTCCTCGTGCCTCTGCCAGTACCCTTGTAGCAGCAGCAGCAGCAGCAGCAGCAACTGCAGCAGCAGCTGCAGCAGCAGCAGTGTTGTTAGTATCATTGATGTGTGCTGCAGGCTAGCAGAAGTTCTTTCGTAGCAGGGCTCGGGGCTGTTGCTTCAAGCAGCAAGATAAGTTGTATTTGCTGCTGCTGCAGCAGCAGCAGCTGCAGCAG
>OY986958.1:1124571-1127071 GCA_963920595.1 Eimeria praecox
TTAGTTCGAGCAGCAAATGGCAGGACATAGAGAACAGCAGCAGCAGCAGCTGCAGCAGCAGCAGCAGCCGGTGCCGCAGCACGTGCAGCACCAGCAACAGCTGCATCAGCAGCGGCCTCAGCAGCATCAACAGCAGCACCAGCAGGAGTTGCAGCAGCAGCAGTTGCAGCAGCAGCAGCAGCAACAGCAACAGCTCCAGCAGTTGCAGCAGCAGCAGCAGTTACCGCAGAAGCAGATGCAGCAGCAACAGTTGCAGCAGCAGCAGGTGCAGCAGCAGCAGCAGCAGCAACAGCAGCAGCAGCAGCATCGGCAGCAGCAGCAGCAGCATTTGCAGCAGCCGCTGCAGCCCCAACAGAATCTGCTGCTGTCTCCCCACACCCTGCAGCAACAGCAGCAAACGCTGCAGCAGCATCAACCCCATCTGCTGCTGTCGATGCGGCAGCAGCAGCAGCAGGCCCAACATAATAGCAGCAAGGTGCAGCGGCAGCAGATACTGCAGCAGCAGCAGCAGCAGCATCAACACCAGCAGCAGCAGCAGCAGCAAAACCAACAGCAGCAGCAGCAGCAACACCAACACCAACACCACCAGCAGCAGCAGCAGCAACACCAATACCAGCAGCAACAGCAGCAACACCAATACCAACAGCAGCAGCAACACCAACACCAACACCAGCAGCAGCAGCAGCAACACCAATACCAGCAGCACCAGCAGCAGCAGCAACACCAACACCAGCTGCAGCAGCAGCAGCAGCAACACCAACAGCAGCAGCAGCAGCATATCCCGCACGTACGCCAACAGCAGCAAACCTCCCCGCTGCTCTCCTCACCTAAACCTTCCCCTCAGAAGCTACAGCAGCAGCAGCTACAGCAGCAACACCAGCAGCAGCAGCTGCTGCTGCTCCAGGCACAGCCGCAGCAGCAGCAGCCTCTGCTACAGCGGAAACCGCCGCAGCTGCAACAACTGCAGCAGCAGCAGCAGCAGCAGCAGCAAGCCTCTCCGTTGAGACTAACACACCCGCGGCAGCCGCCACGCCCTGCCCTGCTGCAGCAGCAAACCCTGCAGCAGCAGCAGCAGCAGCAGTGGCAGCAACAGCAACAGCCCCTACACCAGCAGCAGCAACAGAAGCAACCGCTACAACAGCAAAAGCAGCAGCAGCAGCCCCTGCAGCAGCAACCTCTGCAGCAGCAACCGCTGCAACAGCAACCTCTGCAGCAGCAACCTCTGCAGCAGCAACCGCTGCAGCAGCAACCGCAGCAGCAGCAACCGCTGCAGCAGCAAACGCTGCAGCAGCAACCGCTGCAGCAGCAACCGCTGCAGCAGCAACCGCAGCAGCAGCAACCGCTGCAGCAGCAACCGCTGCAGCAGCCGCTGCAGCAGCAACCGCAGCAGCAGCAACCGCTGCAGCAGCAACCGCAGCAGCAGCAACCGCAGCAGCAGCAACCCCAGCAGCAGCAACCGCTGCAGCAGCAACCGCAGCAGCAGCAACCGCTGCAGCAGCAGCATGGGCATCTCCAGCAGCAAATTGTACAGCCGCAAGGGCTGCAGCAGCAGCAGCAGCAGCAGCAGCAGCAAAGGCAGCAGCAGCAGCACCGCACTGCGGTAATGCAACGGCAACTGCAGCGGCAGCAGCAACAACAACAGCAGCAACAGCAGCAGCAGCAACCGCAGCAGCAGCAGCAGCAGCAGCGGCTGCACCCCTGGTTAGGCGTTGCTCAGCAGCGTGAGGCTCAGCAGCCGCAGCAGCAGCAGCAGCAGAAGCAGCAGCCGCAGCAGCAGCATCAGCAGCCACAGCAGCAGCAACAGCAGAACATGCATCACCAGCACCAACAACAGCATCAACAGCAACAGCAGCAACAGCAGCAGCAACAGCAGCAGCAGCAGCAGCAGGTATTTGACTCTCCCAACTCGCCGCTGTTTGCTCCTTCAGCAGCTCGGCCTCCGCTGCAGCAGCATCAGCAGCAGCAGCAGCAGCAGCAGCAGCATCAGCAGCAGCAGCAGCTGCTGCTGCAGCCTCAGCCTCAGCCTCAGCCTCAGCAGCTTCCACAGCAGCACATAGACCAGCCGCATCCGCATCCGCAGCAGCAGCAGCAGCAACAGCAGCAGCAGCAACAGCAGCAACAGCAGCAGCAGCAGCAGCAGCAGCAGCAAGACAGCCCCGATGAAGGGTCTGCTGCAGGTCTGCTGCTGGGGGCCTTCGTTCCTGTTGCTGCTATCATTGAGGCGTTTAAGAATGTACGGGGGATTACGCGTCTCCTACCCTGGCAGAGAGACTGCCTCCTTCTCTCTCAAGCAGCAGCAGCAGCAGCAGCAGCAGCAGCACCAGCAGCAGCAGCAAAAGAAGAAGAAGAAGAAGCAGCAGCAGCAGCAGAAGCAGCAGAAACAGCAGCAGCAGCAGCAGCAGAAAGCCCTGATGCTGATTTGCTGGCTGCTGCTCCTTGCACTGCAGCGGAGATACTCGATTCTGGGGCACCTGCTGCAGCAGCAGCTGCTGCTGCTGCT
>OY986958.1:1134571-1137071 GCA_963920595.1 Eimeria praecox
TGTTGTTGCTGATGCTAGAGAATGGGTTTTGCTGCTGCCATACTTCGGGTGTATGTGCAGCTGCAGCAGCAGCAAATTGATGGATCCGAAGCTGCCGCATGCAATGCTGCAGCCACGGAGATCCTCCTCTGCTGCTGCTGCTGCAGCAGCAGCAGCAGCTGCTGCTGCTGCTGCTGCTGATGGTGATGATGCCCAACCGCCTTCAGCAACAGGAGCAGCAACGACAGCAGCAGCAGCGGTAACAGCAGCAGCAGCAATAGGACATACTGCTGCTGCTGCTGCTGCTGCTGCTATTTCACAGTCAGAAGACTCAGACGGCTCTCCTGCTGCTGTAGAGACCTGGTGCGCCTTGTATGGAATCCGCTTCACAACGTACTGCAGCAGCAGCAGCAGCAGCAGCAGCAACAGCAGCAGCAGCAACAGCAGCAACAGCAGCAGCAGCAGCAACAGCAGCAGCAGCAACAGCAGCAGCAGCAACAGCAGCAGCAGCAGCAGCAGCAGCAGACAGAGGTGGAGGGACAGTCTCGCGAGGGCGGCTTGCTGGGAATGTATCTGTCTCCTTGGCGTTCTAGCAGTACGTTAATAATTGCTGCTGCTGAACGTGTTGTTGCTGTTGCTGCTGCTGCTGCTGCAGCAGCAGCAGCAGCAGCAACACGTGTAGCAGCAGCAGCAGCAGCAGCAGCAGCAGCAGCAGCATGCTTCAGTTCTCTTGCCTGCTGCCGCTGCCCCTGCTCGTCAGCCCCTGCTGCTGCAGTCCGTGGAGCTCATTATATGTTGGGTTTGCTGCTGCTGCTGCTGTTGTTGCTGCTGTTTTTGTTGTTGCTGTTGCTGCTGCTGCTGCTGTTGTTGTTGTTGCTGCTGCTGCTGAAGGTGATGGGCGAGCAGCTGGCAGACGCAGGGCTTTTTCAGGTGTACGTACACCTCGAGTATCCTCTGTCACTCCTGCTGCTGCGCATGCAGCAACACGGGCTGCCGCTGCTGCTGCAGCCGCTGCAGCAGCAGCTGGAGCGAGGGGCGATATGCTTGGAGCTTCTGCAGGTACGGCCTCAGCTGCAGCATTAGCAGCAGCAGCAGCAGCAGCACAAACAGCAGCAACAGCAGCTACAGCAGCAGCAGCAGCAGCAGCACAAACAACAACAGCAGCAGCAGCAGCAGCAGCAGCAAAGACAGCATCAGCATCAGTAGCAGCAGCAAATAAAATTAGAGGGTAGCCGTCAAGACAGCTGCAGAGACACTCCAAGCTGCAGCAGCAGCAGCCTTATCAGCAGCAGATGCTTCTGCTGCTGCTGCTGCTGCTCCTGCTGGGGATCGATCACCTTCAGTTACAGCGCATGCTGAAGCAGCAGCAGCAGCAGCAGGAGCAGCAGCAGCCTTATCAGCAGCAGCAGCAGCAGGAGCAGTTGTGTTTGCTGTTGCATGCAGGAGGCAGCAGCACAGATGCTAGGCCGGCCTTTCGTTATCTCAGATCCTGCAGCAATTAGGGCGGTGCTGCTGCAGGTGCCCGAGGTGCTGCAGCTGCTGTTACCAGACGACAGCAGCAGCAGCAGCAGCTGCAGCAGCAGCAGCAGCAGCAGCAGGAGTGGTAGCGGGCTGCTGCTGCAGGCTGGTCAGGATCCGCTCCGCCCACAGGATGTACGTTGTTGCTGGGGTGTATGTTCGTGCTGCTGCTGCTGCTGCTGCTGCTGCTGCTGCTGCTGCAGTTGCTGCTGCTGCTGCTCAGCAGTGTTTTCTCCTTCCATCATGTTGCCTGTATGCATGTGCTGCTGCTGCTGCTGCTGTTGCTGCTGCTGCTGCAGGTGCCTCTTCTGCTGCAGCGGCTGCGGTTTCAACATCCGCTGCTGTGGGTCTTGTGCGCGTACACGACGCTGCAGCAGCTGCAGCAGGAGCTTGCTGCTGTTGCTGCAGCAGCAGAATGTTCTGCTGCTGTCTTAGCAGCAGCCCCTGCTGCTTTTCCTTATGAAAATGCTGCGAGGGTTGTTGCTGCTGCTGCTGCTGTTGCCTGCTGCTCCCCACACCATCCTCTGTGCACAGCGCTCAACAACCCCGAACTGCAGCAGCAGAAGCAGCAGCAGCAGCAGCAGCAGCAGCAGCAAGTATCACAGAGGCTTAGGCTGCTGCATGCAGAAGCAGCAGCAGCAGGTTGGAGAGTGTCTTTGCGACTGCCGGGGCCCTGTCAGGCTGCTGCTGCTGCTGCTGCTGCCGGTGTTGCTGCTGCTGCTGCTGCTGCTGAAGCGGCGGAGACGCAGCAAACACTGCTCAGTATACAGCAGCAGACTCTACAGGAGGAGCTGCTGCTGCTGCAGCAGCGGCTGCAGCATCGATCGCCTACAGCTTCAGCTGCAGCAGCAACACGATCCAGAACCCCCACAGATGCCTTGCTGCTGCTCCTGCTAACAAGGGGACAGCAGCAGCAAAAGCAGCAGCAGCAGCAGCAGCAGCAAAGGCAGCAGCAGCAGCAGCAGCAGCAGCAAAGGCAGCAGCAGCAGCAGCAGCAAGCTGG
>OY986958.1:1152071-1159571 GCA_963920595.1 Eimeria praecox
CAATCTATGGGCTCTGTAAAAGGGAAACACAATAAAAAATGTTAAAAATAAAGTATTTGTATTCTTTATTTTCTTATTTTATTGAAAAAAAACAAAAAAAAACAATATATACTCACCTACATCCTCCTCAGGTTCGGCACCTGAGATCATAGGAAGAGCCACCGCGCCAGCAAATGCAAGAAACCACAACCTTGTCATGATTGAATTTGAAAAAAAAAATAGAATCTGATGAATAATATTATTCAAAAAGAAATAATAACCCGAAAAATATTAAAAAAAACATAAAATCAACTATATATATATGTATATATATATCTTATGATAACAAGAATGCGCCGTTGGTGAAGCCACTGAACATGGGCGGGCTTTGCGGGGTCTATACACCCCAAATACCATAGAAACACGCATTTTTATTATTAAATTAATTAGATAATTTATTTATTTAATAATAGTATTTTCTCTTAATATTTAGAAAAAATAGATATTTTTGTGTATATTTGTCTTAATAATTCGTGAAGCGCTGCCAGCATCGGCTCTCTCGATGCGTCAGACCAACATAACTTGTTTCTTGTTTGCAGTGTAAATTAATGTTTTTTTCAGCTTTTTTTCATTTAAATACTTTTATTTATGTTTTAAATATATATATTATGAAGAAAGCTGAAAAAATCTCCTCATAATCCTTCGATATAACAGCAAGAGACTGGAAGGGGGGGGGTTGGCGTCGATTGATGGTGTAGGCTGCTCTATCTGTATGTATTTAGAATGTATTTCTTCTTTGTTTTTATTTGTATTTTCTGTTTTAATTTATTTAAAATGTATAAAATAAAGAAAATAAATAATTATTTTATCGTAGACTTGACAGTAAATACAGAAGTTGCCCCTAAACAAACAAACAAACAGATAAGAAGTAGGCAGCACAGAAAGAAAGAAGAAAAAGATGAATATACACCTCAGCTTTTGTATATAAAAACTAATTTTTTAAAAACAAACATAAATACAAAAAATAATAAAAATATTTACTCGAGGTTTTAAACAGACCGATGAATAAACTCTAGTCTAGCTATATATCTATATATGCCTATATCTCCCTCGCTCGCTCTCTCTCTGTCTATATATATATATATATATATATATATATATATATATATATATATATATATATATATATATATATATATATATATATATTCTATTTATCTACATCTGCATCTCCTTATCTCTATACTTCTCTATCTATATACCTTTTCATCTATATGCCTATATATGTATATTATATATATATATATATATATATATATATATATATATATATATATATATATGTGTATATATATACAAGCAAGAGCCCGCAAATAGAGTAAGGAGGCGGCAAATAGAAGTAAACTTTAATAGAATAAAATAACAAGAAAAAAGCAAACAATAAAAATAAAATAAAATAAATGCTAATAGACAAAAACAAATCTAATAAAACTAATCTAATAAAACAAATATAATGTCTATCAAATAGCTATAATACTAATATATTATTTATTACTATCTTTATTATCAGTTATAATAATAAAAAATAAAAAATAAATAATAAATAATAAATAATAAATAGTGAATAATAAATAATAAATAATAAATAATAAATAATAAATAATAAATAATAAATAATAAATAATAAATAATAAGTAATAAATAATAATAAACAAATAAATAAAAAGACACAAAGTTTTACTCAATAATACTTATTACTCTAAAATAAAATAAAATAAAATAAAATAAAATAAAATAGATAGAAGATATTTGTGTTTTTATGAAAACACAAATATTCTTCTTTTATTCAAATCTTTATATTTTATGTTTACTTATATTAAATACGACCCTTCATTTAATTATATATATATATATATATATATCATATATATATATATATATACACCTGATATATACAGGTATATATCTATATGTATATCTATAGATATAGATATAGATATAAATATAGCTACATATTATATATATATATATATATATATATATATATATATATATATATATATATATATATATATATCCAAGAATGTAACGTAGGAGGATGCTGCTGTCTTTCCTTTTTTTTTAGTTTTGTTAAAATAATTTATATATATATATATATATATATATATATATATATATATATATATATATATATATATATATATACATATATACATATATATAATTATTATTATATTATTATTACTTAAATATTATTTTAAATTTATAGGAATAAACGAAATAGTATTGCTGTAGAATAACTCCAAACAAACGACAAAATAAAAACAAAAAAAATAAAACAAAGAAGCAACGATCTGCATTGTTTTCTGCTGCTGCTGCTGTTGCTGCTGCTGCTGCCGTGGCTGCTGCTGCTGCTGCTGTTGCTGCTGCTGCCGTTGCTGCTGCTGCTGCTGCTGTTGCTGCTACTGCTGCTGTTTCTTCTTCTTCTTTTGTTTTTCTTTGTCTTCTTTTTCTTCTTTTTCTTCTTTTGTTTATCTGCAGCTGCTTTGCTGCTGCTGCTGCTGCCGCTGCTGCTGCTGCTGCTGCTGCAGCAGCTTCTTTTTTGTGTTTCTTTGTTTTTCTTGTGTTTATTTATTTGTTTACGGATTTAGAAGTATGTATTTCTCTCTTATTCTTTTTGTTTATTTACCTATTTTTGATTTGTATCTTCTTTTATTTTATTTAAATTAAAACAAAAGCAAATATCTCTGCTTTGATCTAAAGAGTCTCCTCAGACACGGCAGCATCCCAGTGTACGTACGTTTCCTGCTGCTGCTGCTGCTGCTGCTGCTGCTCTTGTTGCTGCTGCTCATCCTGCTGCTGCTGCAGCTCATCCTTCTGTTGCTGCTGCTGCTGCTGCTGTTGCTGCATCGCATCTTGCTGCTGCTCTTGTTGCTGCGGTTGCTGTTCCTCATTCAGATATTCCTGCTGCTGCTCTATCTGCTGCTGCTGCTGCAGCAGCTCATGCTGCTGCTGCTGCTGCTGCTGCTGCGTATAATCTACTGCAGCATCGTCTTGGATTCTGACAGTAGCTCGGATTTGAAGGGTAGGGGTTATTGCGGGTTCTTCTGCTATATTTATCTTAGCAAATGATATTTGTGTAGATAAAAAGAAGAAAAATAAATAAAAAATATAAAATAAAAGAAAATTTGAGCTCATCTTGAGTCTGCAGGTAGCTAATCCGCAAGCATAACACATTATTAAAGCAGGCTTTCTTTGAATTTTGAGGATATAATACAATATTATATTATATAAATATAATATAAATATAATATAAATATAATATTAATAATATACCATACAATAATTAAAAAAAAACACACAAATCATCCCCCCCTTGAGCCTGCTTCACTCTCAACCACCACACCGTCATTGGTGTTTGGCTGCTGCTTTGAGTAGAATGCATGCATAAAACTTAATTTTTTTAGTGTATATAAAAGAGAATCTGAAAAATAAATTAAAAATATTTTTATTAATTAAATTTGAATATGATTTAACGTTTTTTTATATACAACAACTATGCTGCTTGTACAGCAAACAAACAGCCTACACCCTACTATGTATGGCGACTCGGGGAGCTGCAGATACACCTGAATTCAATGTATTCTATTTAAAATTTGCATTAATTATTTATTTATTTTAATTTGTTTGTACTCTATTTCTATTTTTAGAGGGTTAGATATCCTATTGAAGCGCATTTAATTTATTCAAAAATATATCGGTACAGGGAATCGAACCCTGGACCTGTTATTTTGTAGGGCTCAGAACTTGTGTCTATCTACATATTAATAGTACTGACAGCATCCTGCTATAAGACAGACAGAAATAGAGGCTGTTGAAGCTACAGGGGATCCATTCTTAACTACGATCCCATAACTAATATGCTTGTTGAGAGATTTGCTGCTACTCGAGTCGTATTCGTACTTGAGGAAGAAAGTGTTTCAAGACAGTCTCCCTCTGCAGTCTACAATGCTGGTGCATGCATGCAGCAAAGGGGGGCTGGATGTGCATGCGGGGCTGTCTGGCAGCATTAACAGCAGCAATCTGCTGTAGCAATTAGCCGCAGCAATTAGATGCAGCGCCAGACCAGGCCTCGAACAACCCTCTACTGAGGGGGCTTAGAGGGTGGAGGAAATATAGATATATAGGTATATAGATATATAGATATATAGATATATAGAGATATAGAGATATAGATATATAGATATATAGAGATATAGAGATATAGAGATATAGAGATATAGATATATAGATATATAGATATATAGATATATAGATATATAGGTATATAGATAGATATATAGATATATAGATATATAGATATATAGATAGATATATAGATATATAGATATATAGATATATAGATATATACATATATAGATACATAGATATATAGATATATAGCTATATAGCTATATAGATATATAGATATATAGATATATAGATATATAGATATATATACACATATATAACAAACCTCCCCTCGTGTCTCTACTTTTGGCTATTTCTTATTTTCAATAATATACTTTACAGCAACTCACTGTCTTCCTCTGTTTAGATCAAGGACTGTATATACACCTTATCTTCATGATATTCATCTTATATGTATTTCTGTGTTAAGATATAATTTCGATACTGAGGGCCAACAAAATATTTAACAAGTGAATGCAGCGTTTGTGCATGCAGCAAGATGGGGCTTAAACATGCATGCAAGTAGGTTAACCTTACAGCAAAACCAACAGGAGAGAGTGCTACACAGCATAACAGAGTTTGCTGCCTTCTCTCCTCCTCAGCATTCAACAACCCCAGGCCCTTGTCGGACTCTGTCGAGGACCCGGGGAGGGAGAATAGGAAAGGTTATTAGCTGTTTTGTTTAAAATCTTATCTTCAGTCTTTGATTCTGTTGTAGAAGACGATGATCGATCTTCTACTAACATCAAATAAACTCGTCCCATACAGCACACACTGTGCAAGCATTCTATGCCTCTGTCTGGGGATGCCGGCAGCTGCAATGGAGCGAAAGAGTTAGGATAATTATTATTAAATTAATATATCTATCTATCTATCTATCTATATCTATATATCTATATATCTATATATCTATATATCTATATATCTATATATCTATATATCTATATATCTATATATCTATATATCTATATATCTATATATCTATATATCTATATATCTATATATCTATATATCTATATATCTATATATCTATATATCTATATATCTATATATCTATATATCTATATATCTATACATATCTATATATCTATATAGATATATAGATATATAGATATATAGATATATATCTATATACCTATATATCTATATATCTATATATCTATATATCTACATATCTATATATCTATATACCTATATATCTATACATCTATTTATCTATATATCTATATATCTATATATCTATATATCTATATGTATATCTATCTATCTATCTACCGGCCTATATATATATATATATATATATATATGTATATATAACAAACCTACCCTCGTGTCTCCAGGCGCCCCCAGCACTCCAGCGTAAGGTAGCTGGGGTGGTGGTGAGAGGCTGTTGGCTTCAATTGTGGAGTTCAACAACACTTCCTGCATGCACTCCATCCATAAAGGCAGCCCCAAGTGCATGCATGCACAGTGTCATTCTTTCTCTGCATGCAATCGAGTTATAAACACTTCTTAAACATTAACTTGTCCTTCAATATCCACATGCGTACACAAATATCTCCGCGTGCATCTCCTTGTGAGACAAGCCTGAGTGTATATACACCTATACACTCCCCAACAGCAAGAAGAAGCTGCAAATAATTTCTACTTCTTTGACTCCTAGTAGCTAGCTTCTAAGCACGTACAATCAGGTGTATGAGTATGCCAACTTCATGGAGGCCCTCACACTTCTGTCCGCTCTCTCTACACAACACATCACATGCCTCCGTATACGTGGAAGGGCACTTCGGCGTGTGTATGTACACCTGAGAAAGCTTATGAGCTTGCATGAGTAGCTGCAGCCCTCAATACAGCAGAGGAAAAGAAACAAAAATATAGCAAAGTAGAATGAAGAAAAACATCTGTCAGTCCTGCTTATATGTGCTGCTGTAGCTTCTTATCACTATCTCGTGGCGGCCTGGAGACGATAGCCGTCCAAGGCAACCCTCTTCTTGCGCCTTAGTTAAAAACAGTTCTTAAAGGCTAGTGTCACCATCTAAACAAGTATATATATATATATATATATATATATATATATATATATATATATATATATATATATATAGTGTCACCACCTAAACAAGCATATATATATATATATACATATATATATATATACATATATACATGTACCCATATATATTGAACAGCTTTCTTAGCCTTAGCTAGATATCAATGCGAGCATGAGGCAGGGCCCCGAGAACCGCCAAATGTAGAGAAGGTGGATGTGTTGTCGACAACATGGTTGAGCTGGAAGTAGATAGAGGGAGGGCGTTCTATCACATAGAATAAATAATTATCTGTTGATAGGTTGTACAGTTAAAGACACCGTCAAAGGAGACACTCGCGTCTCCTTTTATAGCACGACTTCTCCCCTCCATCTTCTCTTGCCACCCTTGCGGTGGCTGTCTCTGAGGGGACGAAGGGCCGCAAGATTTTCTTGAAGAATTGCTTCATACAAGCTATCCTCAGAAATGGTTTAGGGTTGTTGTAGGTGAGACGAGAGCAGAAAAGTTGTTGACTGTCTCTCTGCGGTAGAGTAGATCGTAAACAGTCCTCCGTATTCAATGGAGGGATTAATTAATCTCAATTAGCAGACAAACAAAAGAAAAATATAAATAAAGATACTTTGTTTTATAAAAACATCTTTATACATGACGCGCCAATTTCTATACAACTAAACGTGAAGCTGGGATTGTGTGGGGGGCGCCACTCATATCTATCTGTCTGTTTGTATTCTATGCTATCAAATATAACGCGAGTTGTTTATTTTATCTGAGGGCTATCATCACCTTCAAACCGATGATGTTTATATGTTTTATATAAGAGCCCTTCAAAAACACTGGGGTATATATATTATTGCTGTAATATAATTTCTTTGTGTCTGTATAATAATTATTTTATTATATACAACATATTTTAAAATACAATGAGTAGATAATAAAAGATATTTTAATAGAACAATCTTCCCTCCAATCTCGAGTAGACTTAGATAGAACAACACCAAGTTGAGGATGGTTAGACACACCTTTGATGAGTGTTTTAAAATTAGTTTTGTAGAGAGGGGAGGGCCTTCTTCTTCTTTTCTCTTATGAGATCCGAAGCTTCAATAGAAGCAAATCTAGGAGTAAACCATACAGAAAAGTAATATATTATATATATATATATATATATATACATATATATATATATATATATATATATATATATATATATATATATATATATATATATATATATACATATATATAT
>OY986958.1:1199571-1202071 GCA_963920595.1 Eimeria praecox
CTAGGTTCGAGGCAGCACTAAGTCTTCGAGGACAACCCCACAAACCCCCCCCCTGGGGGCCCCCGGGGGGCCCCCGGGTTTTGAGCTTGAGACCGCATTCTGTTTAATAGGGTTAGGGTTTACTAGAAAGAAGAAGGATGTTTAGTGCTTATACACGTGCAAGTTAGGGTTTAGGGTTTAGGGTTTAGGGTTTAGGGTTTAGGGTTTAGGGTTTAGGGTTTTGAAGGAGTTTAATATCAACGCACCATCATTTTGACGTTATAATTAAGAAATAATAGAAGATAAGAAGATAAAACTAATTAAATTTTGTAGAATAAATATATAAAAACCTTAAACCCTAAACCCTAAACCCTAAACCCTAAACCCTAAACCCTAGACATGCATGGAGGCTACTCCTACCCCCGCCTACAGTCCTACAGGCACTACGACAGCCCCTATTGAATATATTAAGATATAAATTGAGTTTTTAAAGAATATAATTTACAAAATAATATAAAATAAAACAAATTTAAATTAAAAAATTAAAAAAATAAACAAAATTTTCTTCAAAATACACCGACGATATCAAACACACAACTTCACAAAAATATAAAATAAATAATTGCTGCTGTTGTTTTTAATGATAGAAGCATTATTTGAGTTTATATTTTCTTTTTTTTTTAAATATATTTAATTATTGTAATTAAAAACATAATTTTATATATATTTATCGCATAATATCACAAAATTTACGCCATCAAATTTCGGGTGTACGTACACCGCAGATCATCTACACAACTTTTTCTCTTTTTGACCTGCCTATACACCTCAACTTTGTTTTTTTTTTTTTAAAAATTTAAATTTTATCGTATAATAAAATGACAGACGCCGTAGATTATTACAGTCTTGAAGGAGGTCGAAAGAGTGTAAATGAAGAAGCAGACTTCCGAAAGGAAATACGCAGAGGATTCGCCAGGTACGTTCAGATATATATATATATATATATATATATATATATATATATGTATATGTATATATATATATATATATGTATATGTATAGAGAGAGAGAGAGATATGTGTATAGATAGATAGATAGATAGATATAAATATGTAGATATATAGATAGATATATCTATATATCTATATATAGATATATAGATATAGATATAGATGTAGATATATACATATATGTATGTATACGTATGCATGTATATATAATAAATAGTTAATTGAATATATATATATATATATATATATATATATATATATATATATATATATATATTTAATTTAAATAATTTAAAATATTACTTTATTAAATATATATCATGATGCATCACAAAGTCAAATCTTATCCCTTCGTCAGATCCTCATACGAGGATTTATCTAGGGTTTATGAGGGTTTAGAATTGGGGTTTAGGGTTTATGAGGGTTTAAAATTAGGGTTTAGGGTTTATTAGGGTTTATCTAGGGTTTATTAGGGTTTACAAGGGTTTATCTAGGGTTTATGAGGGTTTAACTAGGGTTTAGCTATTGTCTAGGGTTTAGGGTTTAGGGTTTATCTAGGGTTTTAGTAGGACTCAGTTATTGTTTAATTATTGTTTATTTACTGTTGATTTGTTGTTTAATTCGTGTTTATCTAGGGTTTAGCTAGGGTTTAGCTAGGGTTTAGCTAGGGTTTAGCTAGGGTTTAGCTAGGGTTTATCTAGGGTTTAGCTAGGGTTTAGCTAGGGTTTAGCTAGGGTTTAGCTAGGGTTTATCTCGGGTTTATCTAGGGTTTATCTCGGGTCTATCTAGGGTTTATCTACTATTTATTTATTATCTATTGTTTATCTATTGTTTATTTATTATTTATTTATTATTTATCTATTATCTATTTATTGTTTATCTATTATTATTTATTTATTGTTTATCTATTATTTATTATTTATTTATTGTTTATCTATTATTATTTATTATTTATTTATTATTTGTTTATTATTTATTTATTATTTATTTATTATTTATGTTTGTGTTTATTAGCTGTTTATCTATTATTTATTTATTATTAATTTATTATTAATTTATTATTAATTTATTATTAATTTATTATTTATTATTTATATATTATTAATTTATTATTAATTTATTATTTATGTTTATGTTTGATTAGATGTTTATCTATTATTTATTTATTATTTATTATTAATGTATTATTAATTTATTATTAATTTATTATAAATTTATTATTAATTAATTATAAATTATTTATAAATTTATTATTTATCTATTATTTATTTATTATTTATCTATTATTTATCTATTACTTATTTATTATTTATTATTAATTAATTATAAATTAATTATAAATTAATTATTTATGTGTATGTTTTATTAGATGTTTATCTATTATTTATTTATTATTTATTATTAATGTATTATTAATTTATTATTTATTACTTATTTATTATTAATTTATAATTAATTAATTATAAATTAATTATAAATTTATTATTTATCTATTATTTATTATTTATTTA
>OY986958.1:1212071-1217071 GCA_963920595.1 Eimeria praecox
AGACAGAGACAGAGACAGAGACAGAGAGAGAGACAGAGAGAGAGACAGAGACAGAAGAAGGGTGTTTATAGGTTCGGACTTCACAAGACCGACAGCAACAGAGGAGGATTTACTGCTGCAGCAGCAAGAACGCGTGCAGCAGCAGCAGCAGCAGCAACAACGACAACAACAGCAGCAGCAGCAGCAGCAGCAGCAGCAACGGATGCAGCGCCTGCAGCATCCATTGTCACAGAAGCAGCAGCAGCAGCAACCAGCAAACGTGCTGAAGCAGCAACTTCAAGAAGTGCAGCAACAGCTGCAGCAGCTCAAAGGACAGCAACAGAGTCTTCTTCAACAGCTGCAGCAGCAGCAGCAGCAGCAGCAGCAGCAGCAGCAGCAGCAGCAGCAGCAGGATCCCTACTTCCTGTATCTACAGCAGCAGCTGCATCACCCGCAGCAACAGCAACAGCAGCACCACCACCACCACCACCATCACCACTATCACCACCATCAACAGCAGCAACAGCAGCAGCTGCAACAGCTGCAGCAGCAGAAGCAGCAGCTGCAGCAGCAGCAGCAGCAGCAGCAGCGTTCTTCTGCTGCTCCCGGTGCTGCTAGAAGCAGCAGCATGCATCCTTCGTCTCCACCAAAACTTTTTAAAGGGACAGACTTCACAAGACCCTATACTCCTGCTGTTGCTGCTGCTGCTGATGCTGCTGCTGATGCTGCTGCTGCTGCTGCTAGTGCAGCAGCAGAACCTCGTGTGGTGTTACAGCAGCAGCAGCAGCGGCAGCAGCAGCACCAACCGCACCAGCAGCAGCAGCAGCAACATCAGACTCGTGGTGCTGCTGCTCTTGGTGCTACTGCTTTTGCTGCTGCAGATCCTGCAGCAGCAGCAGCAGCAGCAGGATCAAACATGTGGGGTTATGGTGTGTCTTCTAGACCGCCTCCTCATCTGTCTGATTGGTTCAGCTCAGGTGTATATACACCTCAGATATCTTCATCATCATCTAGAAGTCTAACACCTTCGTCAGGTGTATATACACCTCAAACAACACATTCAACAACATCTAGAAGTTTATCTACTTCAGGTGTATATACACCTGAAGATGTATATACACCTGAAGGTGTATATACACCTGAAGATGTATATGCATCTTCAGGTGTATATACACCTCACCCATCTTCAACAACATCTCGAAGCTTAACAATTTCAGGTGTATATACACCTCAAACAACACATTCAACAACATCTAGAAGCTTAACAAGTTCAGGTGTATATACACCTGAAGGTGTATATACACCTGAAGGTGTATATGCACCTCAGACCTCTTCAACAACATCTAGAAGGTTTACTACTAGTTCGGGTGTACATACACCTCAAACACCATCAGATGATATAAGTTAAGAGAGAAGTTAGAGTAAACTTGGAAGCCAAACGAAAACTTCTTTGGGGATAACAACAAACTATCAATGATAATTTTGTTTTATTTTATTTTATTTTGTTTTATTTTGTTTTATTTTATTTTATTTAAGTTTATTTTATTTTATTTTATTTTATTTTATTAATTTATTCTAATTTGATTTGATTCAAATTAGTTTAGTTTATCCTAATTTAATTTAATTTAGTTTAATTTAATTTAATTTAGTTTAATTTGATTTAATTTAATTTAATTTAATTTAATTTAATTTAATTTAATTTAATTTAATTTAATTTAATTTAATTTAGTTGAAGTACAAAAAGTAAAATGATAGAAAACAAAGAAAAACACAAAAAATGGGAAGATCGAGTGAAGTTAGATAAAATAAAATAAAATAAATAAAATTAAATAAATAAAATTAAATAAATAAAATTAAATAAATAAAATAAATTATAGAATAAAATAATATGGACAAATAAAACAAATTAATATAAAATTAAAATAAGGTAAAGCAAAGAATATAAATAGTTAAAAGTAAATATAATTAAGTAATTAAATATAAATATAATTAAATAATTACAAATAAATATAATTAAATAATTAAATATAAATATAATTAAATAATTAAAAATAAATATAATTAAATAATTAAATATAAATATAACTAAATAATTAAATATAAATATAATTGAAGTAGATAACCTTCGAAAGGAAAGAAAGAAAATGTATAATGAATAACAAGAAAACACACTACTCCTGTTAATATAAATAATAAATAAATAAATAAATAAATAAATAAATAAATAAATATTATATATAATATATTATATCTATATGTATGTAGTAACAGCAGCAGCACCAACAGCAGCAGCAACAGCAGCAGCAACAGCAGCAGCAGCAGCAGCAGCAGGTTGTTTTTCTTGTATGAAGATGTAAAAATATTTTAGTTTGTTTAATATTTTATTTTATTTTATTAAATTAAATTATATATTTAATTTTATTTTTTTACTTTCTATATATTACAAATACTAAAACTTATTCTCTTATTTACTGTTGCTGTTATTTATTTATTTATTTATTTATTTATTTATTTATTTATTTATTTATTTGTTTGTTTGTTTGTTTGTTTGTTTATTTATTCTTCTTATTGTTTGTTTGTTGCTATTTTGTTTGTTTTTATTTATTATTATTATTTTATTGTTGTTTGTATTTATTATTTGTTTATTTGTTGTTATTTGTTTATTTATTATTATTTATTTATTGCTATTTATTATTATTATTTGTTTATTTATTGTTGTTTGTTTGTTTATTTCTTGTAGCTACACCGCAAGAGAGCTGCCGATACACCCGAGAATCTTAATATTTTTTTAAGATTAGAACATGAGGATTAATAAGATATATATATATATATATATATATATATATATATATATATATATATACATATATGTATATATTTAAACACTTTAAATTGTATTAAAATATAAAAGATAATAAAATAAAACAAATAAAATAATATATTTATTTTTTGTTTTCGTTAATTTCTACAAAATAAAACCATGGTAGTGGTGTGGGTGTTATGATATTTTTATTGATAATATTGTTTTGAGGATTTGTTTGTTTATAAACACATAAATAAAATATAAATAAGTTTATAATTATTTAAATAATATATTTATTCTTTTTTATTTATATATTTTTCTATATTTACAACTCAAATATTAATAGATATATATACCTCCGTACCAGCTCCTTCATCGAGCTGCCTCGAGTAGCTGCCTATACACCTGAACTATAAACAACTTCATTTATATATAATTAATTTAATTTAATTAATTTAATTTAATTTAATTTAATTTAATATTGCATTTTTACTTATATTATCTTTGAAACATCTCTTATAAACCCTAAACATCGATCTGCTGCTGCTGCAGCAGCAGCAGCAGCAGCAGCAGCAGCAGCAGCAGCAGCAGCAGCAGCAGCAGCAAACAACACAACTCCCCCTCTGTATGTTCTCTCTCTCTTTCTCTTTCTTTCTTTCTTTTTTAGAGGATATATTTGTGTTTGTTTTATAAAATATTATTATAATATTATAATTTAATTTAAATTATAATTAATTATTATACTTTCATACTTCTTTTTATATTTCTGTAAATTTGTCGGAGTCACCGCCGCTCATTTTGATTTTGATTTTGTCTCTTCAGGTGTATATACAACTTTTTTTCAGGTTTTCTCTTTATTTATTTATTTATTTATTTAATTTATTTAATTTATTTATTTATTTATTTATTATTTATTTTTAATTTATAAAATAACAGCGATTTCTGAGGTCTAACTTCCTACCTCCTTCTCTCGCCTCTTCCTGCTGGGATTCTCCTCCCTGCAGCAGCAGCAGCAGCAGCAGCAGCAGCAACAGCAGCAGCAGCAGCAGCAGCATTTATTATTAACAGCTCCAGAAACACTGAAATATCAACAGCAACAGCAGCAACAGCAGCAACAACAACAACAGCAGCAACAACAGCAGCAGCAGCAACAACAGCAGCAGCAGCAGCAGCAGCAGCTATTTGTAGACAGCTCAATATCTGTTCTTGTTAATTTATTTATTTATTTATTTTTTATTTGTTTCTCTCCTCTTCTTCTTTTCTTTTCAATTAACAGATGTATGATGCATAAGAATCAGATCAGCAGCATTATGCCGTTGTGGCTGTTGCTGCTGCTGCTGTTGCTGCTGCTGCTGCAGCAGCAACAGCAGCAGCTAGCTTTTGCTGAGGAAGTAGGAAGCTCTACATCTTCTGCTGCTGCTGCAGCAGCAGCAGCAGCAGCATTAAACCTTGAAGATGGGGTGTACGTACACCCCGAGACAGCCTCTCAAGCAAATACTCTAACAAGAGGAAGGAGACATTCTCTAAAGGGTGTTGCTGCAGCAGCAGCAGCAGCAGCTGTTGTTGCTGCTGCTGCTGCTGCTGCTTTATTTGGGGTTGTGTTTTTAGTGTTAGGTTGCAGTAATTATATTAAAAAATATACAAAAGACAGAAACAACGTCAGGAGACTTTCGAATAAAGAAGAAGAAGAAGGAGAATGTACACTAGAACAAACAGCAGCAGCAGATGCAGCAGCAGCAGCAGCAGATGCAGCAGCAGCAGCAGCAGGAGATGCAGCAGCAGCAGATGCAGCAGCAGCAGCAGCAGGAGATGCAGCAGCAGCAGCAGCAGGAGATGCAGCAGCAGCAGATGCAGCAGCAGCAGCAGGAGATGCAGCAGCAGCGGGAGCAGCAGCAGCAGCAGGAGATGCAGCAGCAGCAGATGCAGCAGCAGCAGCAGCAGGAGCAGCAGCAGCACGACCAGTAGGAGGAGATGCAGCAGCAGCAGGAGCAGCAGCAACAAGAACAGCAGCAGCAGCAGCAGGAGGAGGAGCGAAACGCAAAGGAGACAGAAGACAGCTCCCTACAGGAGAGGCAGCAGAAGTTGCTGCTGCTGTAAAAGCAGCAGCAGCAGCCCGTCTTCGCGCATCACGAGCTCATGCTGCTGCTGCTGCTGCAGCAGAAGCTGCTGCTGCTGCTGCTGCTTCTTCTTCTTCTCCTTCAGCATCAGAAACAGCAAC
>OY986958.1:1219571-1222071 GCA_963920595.1 Eimeria praecox
GAAGATTGGGACCCGTCGCTGCTGCAGCAGCAGCAGCAGCAAGAGGAAGATTGGGACCCTTCGCTGCAGCAGCAGCAGCAGCAAGAGGGAGCTTGGGGCCCTTCGCTGCAGCAGCAGCAGCAGCAGCAGCAGCAAGGGGGATTTTGGTGGGGTTCATCTCATCAACATCAGCAGCAGCAGCCACAGCAGCAGCTGCAGCAGCTGCAGCAGCTGCAGCAGCTGCAGCAGCAGCAGCAAGAGGCTTCTATGGATACAGTAGGATTGAAGGGTGTAGATACACCGCAAGATCTCATACAACCTCCTGAAGATGATACGGGTCCCTTAACACCAACAGGCAGCAGCAGCAGCAGCAGCAGCAGCAGCAGGTCTGGTGATGCTGCTGTTTTAGAGGAAGGTGTGTCTATTCGTGAAGAAGGAAGTATGGTTGGTTCGTTTCATGGCTCCGACTACACAGCACCGTCAGCAGCAGCAGCAGCAGCAGCAGCAGCAGCAAGAACGGGAGCAGGAGGTAGCAGTCTAAAGCTGCAGGAGCTGCTGCTGCTGCAGCAACAGATGTTGAGTATACAGTTGCGGCTACAGCAACAGCAGCAGATCCTATCTGTGCTGCAGCAGCAGCAGATACAGCTCAAGCAGCAGCAGCAGCAGCAGCAGCAGCAGCGTTTATTCAAAGGCTCAGATTATACTGTCCCCGCATCAGCACTCGCGCCACCCAAAGGCCTACCTACGCAGCAGCAGCAGCAGCAGCAACAGCAGCAGCAGCAGCAGCAGCAGCAGCAGCAGCAGCACTACTACCCCCTGAGAGCATCTAGGTCTGCGTGGGATTTAGCTGATATAGCAGAGACAGGCCGTCAAGATATATCGACGACAGTATCTAGCACGGAGGCCTCTTCATCTTCTTCAGAAGAAGAAGAAGAGTAGAAAAATAAATAAAATAATAAAAAGAATATATAAAATAAAATAAATAATTAAACAAATACAAAAAAAGAAGAAAAGTGATACAAGTACAGGTACAAATACAGATACACTCCAAATATATCGAGAGAGAGAGAGAGAGAGAGAGAGACAGAGAGAGACAGAGAGAGACAGAGAGAGAGAGAGAGAGACAGAGAGAGACAGAGAGAGACAGAGAGAGAGAGAAGAAAGAGAAGAGAGAAGAGAGAAGAGAGGAGAGAGAAGAGAGAAGAGAGGAGAGAGAAGAGAGAAGAGAGAGAGAATAGAAACAGAAATCAAAGAGAAAAAAATAAATAAAATAATAATAATAATAAAAGAAGAAAAAATATAAGAAAAAGATAATAAATAAAGAAGAGTAGAAAATTATATATATATATATATATATATATAATAGTATAATATAATTGATTTGAAGTTATAAGAAGTAGAAGATAATCTCTAAAGCGAGTCATCAATATTATCATACACTTTGCAGCAGCAGCTGCAGCTGCAGCTGCAGCTGCAGCAGCAGCAGCAGCAGCAGCAGAAGCAGAAGAAGCAGCAGAAGAAGCTGCAGCAGCAACAGCTGCAGCAGCAAAAGCAGAACAAGCAGCAGCTGCTGCAACAGAAGCAGCAGAAGCAGCTGCAGCAGAAGCAGCAGAAGCAGCAGCAGCAGCTGCAGCAGCTGCAGCAGCAGAAGCATCAGAAGCAGAATACGCAGCAGCAGTAGCAGCAGCAGCAGCAACAGCTGCTGCAGCAAAGAAGGAGGCGAAGCCCTCGAGACAGAGCAACAAACATCACACGTTTGGTGTTGAATATTTTTCACAGGTCAGAAGCAGCAGCAGCTGCTGCTGCCGCAGCAGCAGCAGCAGAAACAGCAGCAGCAGCAGAAACAGCAGCAGCAGCAGCAGCAGAAACAGCAGCAGCAGCAGCAGCAGAAACAGCAGCAGCAGCAGCAGCAGCAGGAGGAGCTCCTGCTGCTGGCATTGTTGAAGCAGCTGAAATACCTACCTGAGAGCTCAGTGAACGTGAGTTCTGCTGCTGCTAGTGCTGCAGCAGCAGCAGCAGCAACAGCAGCAGCAGCAGCAACAGCAGCAGCAGCAGCAGCAGCAGCAGGGGTTATCAGGTTTAACAGCAGCAAATATCTTTTCTATTTGTGTTTAGTTTGAATCGTGTTGAGGTATGTGCTGCTGCATCTTCCTTTTTGCATGCATGGGGTGTATAGGCAGCTTCAAAGCCGGCTGTAAGTGTCGCTCTTACTGCTGCTGCTGCTGCTGCTGCTGCTGCTGCTGCTGCTGCTGCTGCTGCTGCTGCTGCTGCTTCGCATCGGCAGCGCCAAGTGCTTATTATTATTCTTATTATTATTTCTTTGATTGTAATTATAATTATAATTATAATTATAATTATAATTATAATTATAATTATAATTATAATTATAATTATAATTATAATTATAATTATAATTATAATTATAATTATTATAATTACTATAATTGTTATAATTATATAATAATAGAATAATAATAATAATTACTATTATTACTATAACTATATATAATATATATATTAT
>OY986958.1:1224571-1367071 GCA_963920595.1 Eimeria praecox
TTATCTATCTTCTTCAACTCTATCATCATACACTTGAGGTGTATATGCTGTCAACACAAACAACTTCGGCTTAAATGTATAAGAACGAATATATATATATATATATATATATATATATATATATATATATATATATATATATATATATATATATATATATATAAACAAACATAATAAATCTAATTATAAATACTAATTATATTATTTCTTACGGGAGCATTACATATATTTCTATTAAGCTCAGGAAAGCTTAATCCCCTGAAAGGGAGTTCAAATGTTGCTGCTTCTATTATTATACAACCTAACGCCCAGATATCTGCTGCAGACGAGTAAGGCTTCCCCTGACGGTAGACAGCAGCAGCAGCAGCAGCAGCAGTAGCAGCAGCAGCAGCAGCAGTAGGAGGAGGAGGAGGAGGAGGAGGAGCAGAGTAGCAGCAGCAGCAGCAACATGAACAGCAGCAGCAGTAGAAGCAGCAGCAATAACAGCAACTACAACAGCAACTACAACAGCAACAGCAACAGCAGCAACAGCAACAACAACAGCAACACCAGCAACAACAACAGCAACAGCAACACCAGCAACAACAGCAGCAACAGCACCAACAGCACCAACAACAACAGCAACAGCAACAGCAACACCAACAGCAACAACAACACCAACAACAACAGCAGCAGCAGCAGCAGCAGCACCACCACCACCACCACCAACAGCAACAACAACAACAACAGCAACAGCAGCAGCAGCAGCAAGCTTCTCACCTTGCATAGCTCAGGCGCCATGAATGCGGGAGTGCCACATTGTGTCTTCGCTTGTTGCAGTGTAAATTCTAATATCTTAGATAAACCCAAATCCCCTACTCTTATATAATTACTCTCATCAAGAAATACATTTGCAGGTTTTAAGTCTGCAGAAATAAATAAATAAATAAATAAATAAATTTGTTTATTTATTTATTAATTTATTAATGCTTGAATTTGTATGTTTAAAAAAAATTAGGGAAAATAGTTAAAATTGGTACAAATAGAAAAAAATAAAAAAATAAAAAAAAGTAGAAAGAAATAGATAAAAGTAAAATAGAAAAATAGAAAAAAATAGAAAAAATACAAAAAATAGAAAAATAGAAAAAAATAGAAAAAATAGAAAAAATAGAAAATAGATAAAAATAGAAAGAATAGAAAAAGTAGAAAAAATAGAATAGAAAAAATAGAACAAGTAGAAAAGAATAGAAAAGATAGAAACAAATAGAAAAAAGTAGAAAAGGTTAAAGGAGAATAGAAACACTTTTGTGCTCTCATAGAAATAATCAACAAACAAAAGTAGAAAAAAATAAAAATAAAAATAAAATGTTAGAAATATTAGCAAATTGAGAGAAAAGACAAACTAAGAGAGACACAGAGACGGAGACAGAGACAGACAAACAGAAACAAAGACAGAGACAGAGAGACAGAAACAAAGAGACAGAGACAGAGAGACAAATACAGAGACACAGAGAGACAGACAGACGGAAACAAAGACAGAGGCAGAGAAAGACAGAGACAGAGAGACAGAAACAAAGACAGAGACAGAGAGAAAAATACAGAGACAGAGAGAGATAGAGAGACGGAGAGACAGAAACAAATACAGAGACAGAGAGACAGAACCCAAGACAGAGAGAGACAGAGAGACAGAAGAACAAATACAGAGAATCAAAGACACAGAGACAACGAGACAAAACCAAACATAAACATAAACTATAAACCCTAAACCCTTAACGAACTTACCTCTATGCAATATCTTATGTTTATGCATATAATCAAGAGCGATAGATAATTGTAAGAGCCAAGTTCTTAGTGTTACTTCACTAAAATATTTACGCTGGCGTTTCCTCTCTCTTATTAATTTAGCCATATCCCCACCTTCAAACACATTTACAAATAAAACCCTAAACCCTAAACCCTAAACCCTAAACCCTAAACCCTAAACCCTAAACCCTAACCCCTACGGTTTAAATATTGAAGTATGGATTGTCACTTTGTTTTTGGCGGAAATAATTTTTATTTTGAAACACATAAACCTCCTCCTCCTTAACCCTAAACCCTAAACCCTAAACCCTAAACCCTAAACCCTAGATATTCTTTACCCTCGCAGAAATCCATTACGATACACAAATGAGGATATCCATGATAAGTGTCGTTAAATGCATTTCTATAATGAACAATGAAAGGAGCATCTACGAGTTTAGACAAAACCTGAAAAAGTAAATAAACAAAACAAACAAAAAGAAAGAAATATTTCAAAAATAAATAAAGATACAGGGGGGGGGGGGGGAGGTGTATGTATATACACCTTGTTAATAAGCAGAGAAACACAAAGAAAATCATCTTAACCCCCCAAAACTAAAAATACAATTTCAAATATCTTTCTCTATTTCGATTGCTTTCTCATATCTTCTATTCTTTTGCGCCTGTTTGTTTGTTTAGCTAGTTTTTGTTTCTATAGATATTGTAAATATATAGAAACAGAATATATATATATATATATATATATATATATATATATATATATATATATATATATATATATATATATATATATATATATATATATATATGTATATATATATATATAATTTGTTTCTATAGGTAATGCAAATATAGAGGAACAGAAAAAAACAAATATAGATAAGAAGAGAAAGCAAAGGATTTAATAAGTTATTAAGAATTGCTGTCCTTTCAAACCCTAAACCCACCCTAAACCCTAAACCCGAAACCCTAAACCCTAAACCGCAGTACAGAGTTATTTACCTGTATTTCTCTTTTGGCTTCTTCGATGTCTTCTTTATTCATCTGTCGAGTGTTGATGAGTTTCATGATTAGCCTGCATGGGCGTATGGATAAATTTGAGGTGTATATACACTGCAGCACAACTAACTAACAATCATCAGCAGCAGCAACAAGACAATCAACTCACTTTCTTCCTGCTTTGTCTCTCACCAAGACCGCCTTGCCGAAGGAGCCGCTACCAACGACAGATACAATTTCGTATTCACCAACTTTCTCCATTTTCAGGAAAATCTGAGAAAATTAAAAAAAATAAATTTGTAAAAAAAGATAATAGCACACACATTCTGCTGCTTACTCTCTCCCTTCTCCTGTATTTATTTGAATCCCTGATGATATATAATTGAATTAATAAAGGAGTATACAATATACAAGTAAGTGGTTTCTGAAGCTTAGGCTGTTCATCAGTTGCTCGCTACTATAAGCTTCCTGGGTGTGTGAGTCTGAGATAATGTTCTTCTCAAGTGCTTCTAAGTGCTTCTGTGTGTGAAATTCTCTTAATATATATTCAACTATGTTGGCTATAGAGAAGTGAAATGTGCAAGAAAGAAAAGCCATCTACTGCTGCGAATGCGAGGAGTGCTGAGAGCCTGTCAGCGACAAGAAAGCGGAAACGAGCTAAAGAAAGCGAAATACTCACCCTGAGGAAACCGTATGGTCAGAAATGAGTGAATAAATCAATATTTCAGTAACTTTTTGCTTTAATACCCTTTAAGTTAACTATTCTGCCAACGGCGTTGACTGGACCTGCTAAACCTGCTTGACTGTGGGGTAAGGATGGAAACCGTAAAGAAAAGAAATAAAAAGAGGAATTGAAGATGAAAATTGAACCTGTTTATATTTATATGAACAATTGATATTTGATTTGAACTTTGCAAATCCTTTTCTCATATATAACTGTCAGCTTTCCCCCACCGTGCAAAATATGAACGTAGCCACCGACGTGTGCGAGGTGTACGTACACCCCATCGGCGGCGCCTATCTTCCCGTATTCATGAACATGACATATTTGAGACAAATTTAGCTAAATATGCTTTCAAAATGTTAAACAAAGTGTATTTCTTTCTTTAATTTAAACATTTGAAAATACTTTTTACAAGCATTTCATACCTGCCTTCCACCCACAACAGGCGAACGACGTATCAAGGACCCGCGATCACTCAAACAGAGAGCGTTCTTAAAAAGTGCAGCCTTCCTACTCTGAAATAAAGTATTTAAACAAATTAACTGGTTCTGAGCTAAATTACTAAAATAAAACTAATTAAATCATCAATATTTCCCTCTTTTTCTAACTACGGCAACATCAAACGCCTATCCTATCCCCCCAAGCTTATTGATGTCTAACTCCTATTCTACAGAGCTCTAAAGAAACAACTCTTTCGCATTTTTGTTTGTATTTCACATTATGAAAAAGAAGTTCTTATTTGTTTATTAGGATAGAAAAAGATACGCCGAGTAGCCTAAAGACTCATGTTTCTACTCTCATTCTCCCCATATTTGAAGGAATAAGAAACAGATAATCCTTCTAAACAAGAAGCACCGCGTTAATACATCCATCGAGCTCGGGATTGTTTGTGACTTGTGCGTATTTGGCTGCAAAGAAGCAAAACAGGGAAACCTCGATAGCAGTGAAGGCCATAAAAAAAACATATTTCAAATACAACATAAGCTACGAAGAAAAAAAAACAATAAAAAACAAAGAAAACAATAAAAAAAACGAGAGCTTACCCCAAACAACTTTTCCTGTTTGTGTCACCAATCCCAATTCGCTGACATTCACCTCAATGATGGTACCTGCGCATACACCCCAGATATTCAAACAACAACCCCTCCTCAATATTTCTTCTATTATTAAACACTATCAAATCTAGAAAAGAAAGCAAATGCATGAATAAACAACACAATAATTATTAAGGATTGAAAGAACAGGAAACAAAAGAAGAAGCAATATGACTTAATAAGAAAAACTGTAGGATAGGAAGATATAATATTCTTATTCTTAAAAAACCCTCAAACATAATAATAATACAATACTACGAATTATTACAATATCTACCTTTCCTAGATATCATAAACCATAATGAAATATCTACAAATTATCTAATGCATGCGAGCAAATAATAGAAAAACATATATATATATATATATATATATATATATATATATATATATATATATATATATATATATATATATATATATATATATATATATATATATATATATATATATATATATATATATATATATATATATATATATATATATATATATATATCATCATGAATCCTTGTATTTTTTATTATTTGTATATTTATGTATAATTTATCTACTGCATCTAAAGTGTATATACCTTTTGTAATAACTCCTAGAGAAGTATAGAGTTGTGATTGTGGGTTTTTCTTAACTTTCACAATATCTAATTGAAATGTAGCTTTCAATTCAGGATGTGTTACGTGTGCTCTCTTAAATCTTAATCCTGTAGGCCGAATATAACGTTCAAACTTTGGTGGTTTTCTCGTAAAATCGTCTCCTACAAAACATATTTTATTCACTACACGTTTCCACATCTTCTCTGCAGCAATTCATACACAACACACAATACTATTATACCTATATCAGAGATCATATCCTTTAATTATAGTGTTTAATATACTGGAATATATATATATATATATATATATATATATATATATATATATATATATATATATATATATATATTAGCCTTCTTAGTGTTGATGTAGGGGCTAGTTCTGCTCATCCCATGTTATTAAACAATTTTTTAAGGTCTAAATAAAATAAATTGATATGTTAACATATATTATATTTTAAATGAATTTGAAAGTAAATGTGTATCATTATACACATTTACTTTCAAATTCATTTAAAAAAATATATGTTAACATATAAATATATTTTATTTCCTTACTTTTTCTTTTTCCTGATCGTACAACTTTAAACATTTCTTCATCTGTCATGGCTTTGACCTTCGGTATTGGGACCTGCCACTTTCCTGCTTTTTCTTTTCTTTTTTGTTTAATCATATTTGTTAATATTTTTGTTCTTGAAACACCTTCTCTATCTAATAAATACGAAGGAATAGCACCCTCAGGTACAGTATCAGGTTCTTTCTGTTTGCCTTCTTTCTCTTCATGTTGTCGTATTGTTTTCTTCATTTGAGCTTTTTCTACAAATCGCTTCCTATTAAATATCTTTGCTTTTATACCGCGAAGTTTACGAGCTGTCTTTGCTTGTTCGTGAGGTAAACGTGCAGCTTTCTTCCGTCTGTTAACAACAGGAACAAGGAAACAATAGAAGAAAAAACAACGAAATACATACTCAACCATGAAGAATACAACACATAATACATTAATATATATGTATTATCTATATATAATGTAGAATATATAATATATAAACATGGACAATATAAGATACACAACGAAACTCGTGCTGTAATTGGCTGTAATTTGAAAAAAAAAAAAAAAACAAACACGAAGATGAATACAAATAAAGACGAGCCCATCCTTCTTCTCTGTGGTATTAGCTTTTATTATTTAGCTTTTAGTGTGTTTTAAAAACATATTTATTATTATTTATTCTTATTTTTATTTGTTTTTTTCAATTATTTTTGAATGGAATAGGCCTCACCTGCGTTCAGCGGCGTCCAGGCGCTCGCCGAAGCGTTTGCGGTGCTGCTCCATATATTCATTCTGCGGCATTTTGTCTAATTTTTAGGAAATATACTTGGGGAAACCCTTCAAAAGTTTAAAATAAAGAAAAATTAGCGAAGAAGAATAAGAAACTGCTCGCGTGTTTTCAAACGCGAAACAGGAAGGGGGGAATGATGCAAAGGGGGGCGAAGGGGGGGAGAAGGAGCCCCAAAGAAGGAACTTAAAGGGCTTTAATTGTATAATTTTCTGAATTTACAAACAGATTTTAAAGAAAAACAGCTTAAAGTAATATATTTATTGCAACCCCTCGCAGCAGGCCAATGTGCTTCTCCCCAGGCCTTGAAGTGGAGTCGTGAGAGAAACTCGGCCAGAAAGAGAGAAAAACAAACATATCGTCTGTAATTCCCTACCCCCCTCCTAAAAACACTTCATTAAAGAAAGTGTAGTTTCAAAAACGCAAAGGAAGGCTAAAACTAAAAACAAGAAACATCGCGCATGCAACGAAGTCCCAGCAGCCAGGGGGCCCTCTGCTACGTGGAAAGGAAACGAAAATCTTCTTGATTGTTTTGAATTAATGCATTTAAATGAATTATTTCATTAAAAATGCATTTATTTCCGTTTAAACAGAATCAGAATATCCTACCCGCAGGGCAGAGGGCTGTGTAGCCTGCTGCAAGGAGAAGCATCAGCCTTAGTCTACAACTGCCTTAGATACATTAGAGTCAAATCATAAAGAATAAAAGCCCTATAATACTTTTAATGATATCCCCTGCTGTCTTCAGGTCCCCTAACTATAACAAGTCAGAATTGCAGGGAAGAGTATGAGCAGATAGATAGTGCTGATAGCAGTGGTCTTGAGTGATGTTGTATACAATTTTGCTACTGAGGCCCACTATAGTATTTAATGATTATCTACAGTTTTCTTGCATGCAATAAAGAGGGATTTAAGTATACTACCAAGAGAAGTGAGCTCGCAGTAGGGGTTGAAAGAACGAAAGCAACACAGAATCTTTCGCCTCTCCCCTCTACTATCACCCCCAAGTATATATGAAATTGTATGTATGACTCTCACAAACTGAAGAAGAAACTAGCAGATGTTTTGTTGAGATATTCTAAAAAATTTGACTCTCTTGCCGTTCATGACGGTCTTAAGGTGATATCGACGATTCTCGTTTCAAATATGTTGCTGCAGAAGTAGAAAAACTTAAACAACGGAGGCCATCAATACACTGTTTTACCGAGAAATATCATCCCTCCCTGAATAATAGATAAACGAAATAAATATACATATAATAGAAAGGCCACAGACAAGGAAACAGGAAAGAGGTAGAGATGCAAATGAGAGGCGAATGGCGAAGCATCGAACAGAAGAACTCCGTTACCTCTGTTTTTGTGCTAAGGAGGAGAGAAAAGAGCATTTAAAAATTATATATATATATATATATATATATATATATATATATATATATATATATATATATATATATATATATATAAGGGGCTATTCAAAAGCCCAACGGGACATCTACACATACTTCCTAGACATACTTCCAGATTTAAATTTTAAGGAGATATCAACGAAAATAGGAAAGCAGATTTTTTCAAACGGCGTCGCCAAAGATAAATTATATTTTCTGAATATTTAGAGAAGGCGAAATCTTTTTCTTCTTTTTCATGAATTGTTCTGGAGATAGAGATGTTTCGAGCTAGACAGATTATCATTTCTGCTTTCCTTTTAAAAGAAAGAAGTTTGTTTGTTTGCGTTGTCTGAATGTCGAATGTTGATGACTATCTCAAGAGTGAGAAGGCAGAATATATGGGAGGGCTTTAGGGAGAGTTTCGGAAAGCATACGTTTCGTTAGGTGTTTCTCTTTTATGAATAAACAGTTAATATTTTTTGTAATTAATTATAATTAATTAATTAATTAATTATAATCTAATTAAGACAAACCCGTTGCTGTGTGAATGATCGCCTCTGTCTGAAACCCGTGATACTGAGAGCTTGATGAGAGTCCTAGAAACATATATCTACGATTGTTAGAAGCAGCCATATCCATATACAGCCACACCACTTAAAATAATAGTTTTTTAAAGCGCACCTGCCCCTCTCCTCTCGTCTCCATTGATCCTGAACACAGTATGGTGTCTCAGGTTCCTAAGGTTGCGGATTAGAAGAGGCGGCTGCTGTTGTGTAGCAGCACTATTTGCTGCAACGCCGGCTGCCAGGCAATCCCAGGCGCAATCATACTCAAGCCCCTTTTCGATGCATGCATGTACACCGTAAAGAACTGTAAAATGATCCTTCTCCATTCAGCAACATCCCAATATAAACACAAACACGAACACGAATGCATGCATGCATCGCCTTCGGATAAACCTAGCTTAAGTACGGCTGCCGTGATGATGTCTATAATGAAGGCAGCCGATGCTGACGTTGCAGCTGCTTTCGGTTGAAATTTGACATACAGGACGGAAACAATTAAATCGGTTCATGTAATTATAGTTATCAAGTGCTTCTTCTGTCTACTTTTTTTAAATCTGTTTCTTCTCGTGAAAATGCTGTATGCTCCCTCGTGACGATCGCGACCGCATAAACTGACAGAAGACGAAAGGCCACTTGTTTGTTTCTTTACAAAAATGAATCGGAACAAGTAGAAGAAATGAATTGACAAATAAATTGCGACGACATTTCCTCTTTTCGGAAGCATTTCCCCCAGATCCACCAAGCGTTCTACTAGTTGTTTGTGGGCTTGCGTAAACACATGCAAGGGATATATATATATATATATATTATATGGTAGATATATAATATAATATATATATATATATATATATATACATTTCACATGTATCTACTGTGTTCGAACATGCATCATCTATCCATGCATGCATTCATGCAGCTTCACTAGGGAAGAACAACCCCGAACACAGGCAAATCAAAACAACTTTCGGACCCCGAAAACTAAAATGATACTCCTAATATTCTGTTTAATCATCAAGTGCGATATGTGTGAGGTTAACACAGAGCGGATTGGCGCAGGCCATAGTAAATGCCTTCTTCGGCTTTTCCTGTAGCTCGTTGAAACTCTCTTCGTCTGTAAAGAACAAACAAATAATCGCACTTCTTACGATTATATATATATATATATATGCACATATAGTATAATATATTTTATTTACAATATAAACAATATATTATATGCTTCATATATTAATTTGTTGCATGATGTGTGCGTGTTCCCCTGTAGTCATGACGCTCACCGACGTTGTGTGTTATAACAAACTAACGAAATTTTGCAAGTGATAAACAAAAACACTAAAATATAAACTAATTCACGAAGATACGAAAAACCATGAGGAGATCAAGAAGTACAAAGAGGAAGCAAGAAGCCCGAAGAACAAGCAAATAATATACACAGAGCGGCAGCTTAAGGAGGTATGAAGAGAGAAGCATTTCTATTTGAAAAAAAGAAACAAGAAAGCAACAGAAAACATAAGATCCATCTAAAACATCATTTCCTATCAACAAGATACACACACAATCGCCGTCTGAGGTATAATAAAAATATATGTTTGTTGTTGCAATACCTGCATAGAGAAAGACAAGAGTGCGATTAACGTAAGTCTGAGATTCTTGTGTCTCTCCAGGCTTCACCATTCGAATAACTGGCAAATTATCATCTTCAGATAAATCTCCATACCAAACAACGCACTGTTTGTCGTCGCCTAACACCGGATCATACCCTCTGTGTACTCCCCGAGCTATCTTCTCTGTTCAAATACACACAAACATATACATGCAGCAATATATATATATATATATATATATATATTAAGACGTAAATATGTAAATATAAAGGAGAAAATACTGCGGTGGGTATATAAACACAAGCTGCACTGTCATCACCCTTTCACAGACAGACAGACAGGCAATCGATAAAGAAAAGCCTAGAAACATGAGATATCAAGATAAGGAGAAGACAAAACCTTCAGCAGAAATAAACAAAAAATAAAGAAAGCTCTGTGTCTACAGGTCTTAAGTACAAGAACAACAGCTACAACGAATGAGAGGCAGCGGCTGCGGCTGTGTGTCGCTCTCTCTTCCTCTCCTCTATCTCCTCTCCTCTCTATTATCTGTTTCGTTTTATTTTTCTGTTTTATGTGATAATGTTTTCTTTTATCTTTGTTTTTATCTCCTCCCTTACGTAGGATTTCGATTCTAGCCTCCGCAGTCTGCCAGAACTCTCTCGCCCTCGGATGTACGTAGTGCTCCCAAGCCCTACAAAGTGCTTCTACTTCTTCTGGGCTTCGCGGCTCGAATGTTTCTTGAGACGCATAACGATCTGTATAGGCACTATCTCCCTAAGAAACAGCAAGAAAAACAACAATTATAAATATAATATATTGAAAATATCGCGAAAATTCTATTTCATGCGCAGGGGAGGGGTTAAACTTCGTCTGTATATAAGATAATAAGAAAGAAAAGCATTAAATACATATATACTACAAGATGTATTAATAAGTAAATTGTCATATAAGAACACAGCAACAAATATATAATGAGGCACACAATCGTGCAGCCACACAAAGCAGGCTGAGAAAAGTATGAAACAACAGACATATCCTTGTTTCTCGTCTTTCTTTGCTTGTTCGAATATTATAATATAATAAAATGCGATAATCTTTCTTCTACTGTACCATCGCATGCATGCACGGGTTGTTCTGCCTCTGAGGTGGAAGCGAGCCTCATAAACAGCAGCTGTAAGGAAGTGAGAGGTATGCTCGTAATTAATGTTTGTTTACCTCGGAGTTAGAATGAGAAGAACTCTCCTGGGCCTGTGAATTCGCTCTCTTTTTCTTTTTTCGTCGGTCTTCCTCTGCGCTTCCAAAGCCAAAGAGGGCCGCGAAAGGGGTGTTGCTGCAAGCCCTGCAGCTCCACATTTCTGTATCTGCTGTTGTTTTGTTGATTTTGTTAATTTGTTTCACTTGTCTCTTATAATAATGAGCCAAGCTAAAGCCCTCAGAGCTCACCCACAAAAACCACCGCACAAAGCGTCAGCAGGCGGAAAACAGAAGCCGCGAGAGCAGAAGGAAACGCCGCCTGTCTGCGCAACTGACCTCCTCAACACATTATAAACCTTTAAAAGAAAGAAAATAATCAAAAGAACACGCACAATACAAACGCTATTGAGACCAACCAAAAGAAAGACCCACATGCAGCAGCAGCAGTAGCAGCAGCGCCACATGCTGCTGCTGCTACAGCTACTGCTGCAGTACGAGTAACTCAGAATGTTGTAAACATATGCGTCTTATTTATAATTATTATAACAGCCAGTTGCATTTAGTTTTTCTTTTAAATACTGATAAGGTTAAAATTTCTTCTAATAAACATACACAAGGCCCCGCACATACCCTCTCCGCGAGCATGTGATCGTAGTGGCGAGTGGATGTAATTATACAGAAAATCGGCTATACAGAAAGTTAAAGAAATTCTACAAATTTGTTCAAATAACAAATAAAAGTTAAAGTGTCATTCATCATTATTGTCTTCCACACCCTCAGTACATGTCGTAGCCTCTCTGTCCTCAACGAGGGCGGTATCAGCACGAATCCCTTTGCGTGTTACGCACATAAGACAATCTATTCTTTAAAATAAATAAAAAAGTTTTGTTAAATCTAGCGGATTTGATTGCAACCACACTTCGTTACGTCCGTTTCTTTCTGTCCTACTCGGCTGTTAAGTAAAGCATGCACAGCAAGAACAATAGGGTCTACAACCTCCTCCCTCCCATCGCTAACTAGCTCTTTATAAGTATATTTTGCAATGAAACGAAAGCCTACGGGCTCAAGCAATTAATAAAGACTCTCTATTACATAGATATCATGCTATCAAGGGCTTGGTGTATGTTTGGGGGTCGAACACCCCAAACACGAAATCAAGAAAATGAATATGCTACGTTAAATTTCATCAAGTTAAAATGATGAAAGGAAAAAGCAAGAAGAGAAAACCTGCTGTTAGTGCAAACACCAGGCGTCCTTCATCTATGAGCATAAACAGTTGTTTATGACAGCTTAACAATCTCTGCCTGGCGTTTGTAGTCGTAATTCTACTTGCTCGAAGGCTGACTACGGAGGATCAAGTACATATTTAAAGATAGTCTAAACTGCTGTCTACAATGCTAGCGCATGCAGCAAAGCGGGGCATGAGGGGCTAGCTGCTTCGCAGCACTAGCTGCAGCAGCAAATGTACGTTACAGCCTTTGACAGGCCTGTCCGTGTCTTCACCAGCTCAGGCCCTGACACAGACAGATGCCCCAGAGGGGCTTAGAGGATTAGAGAGAGGTCAGCTGCTCTTAACGAGCTGCTTCTTTAAGTATTTAACTCTATTGCAGCTCGTGAAGATCAACGGATAAGACTGAGGGCTCTCGTCACAGAGAGGGCGCCTTGTAGCCTCAGGAGTAATCGTGAAGGGATCTGCTTGTATTTATTTCTGTTGTTTGGCTTGCGTTTCTTTCAATCAGATTTGAAATTTGTTGTATTTTGCTGCGTTTTTCTTCAGCTAATCTTCGTTCTTCATCCTAAAGTTAAATATAAATTAAATGCCTCTATTTTTTGTTAAAATAAAATACAGAAACCAATAAAATTACCTTTAATGTTTGGTTCAGCATTGCAGTGTACTGGCTTTGGCATTCTATGCGTACTTGTGAGCACGCTGCTTCATACTGTGCTTGTAGCTCCTGTGAGGGAAGGCAGATAAATAAGATAATAGATAATAGACAATACAATAATAAATAACCCCAGATATATCAATATACACCATCATACCTCACGAAGAAGGAGGAGTTGAGATTGCATTTCGCTTTCTTTTCTGTTTTTGTGTTGGGTTGAAATATGTTTGCATGTTTGCACGAAGGCGCAGAGCTCACGCATTTTCATTTTCTTCTTTTTCAGCGGATTTTGATTTTAAATCCTCGAGATTCTATTCAATTAATAGCGAATTAAAACCCAATCACGATGAAGTAATCAAGAAAAAAGCAAGAATGAGCCACCTTCTGAATTCTAGCATGTTCCTGTTTCAGGTTTTGTAGCTCGTCTTTTCGCTGTGATGTTTCCTCTTCTAGTTGTTTTATTAATGCCTCATCCTTCTCCCTTTCGCATTCCTTTTCTTTTATTTGTTTCTGCATTGATTTAAAGAACGAAACGTCCAATTTATTGTATTAATCTGCTTGTGTTTCCGTTGCTTTCCCTCACCATAAGCGCTGCCTGGAGAGGAAGGAGATCATTGAGGCGCGCCTCAGCTATATCGGCCTGAAGAAAAGCAGTAAAATGCAAAATCTTAAATAAATAAAGAAACAATCGTCAAAGAAAATAAAAAATACATTCTTAAGTTGGAGATCGACGCGATCGCGCGACAGAATGAGATTATGCGTGATTTCTTTCTGCTCATTCAAAATATCGTCAAGTGCTTGCATTAACCCTTGGAGTCCTTCTTTCTGTTCCGTTCAAAATATTTTCTAGTTCGTTTACATTTTTAAATCATTTAAATCTAATTTATATTCTCTCATTTTTATTCTAGCTGAGGAACACACCGCGCGAACAGTCTCATCTGCTTCCTTTTCTGCTTTTTCCAACGCCTCCATACTTTTACTTAAAATTGTTTTTTCGTTTTCATACAGAGCGTTCATTTCTGAGTGTTCCATGTTGGCCATTTCCTTAGAAATATACAAATGAGGGGACAAGATAATAATCAATTAATGTATTTTAACAGACAATTACAGATATTCTGCTCGCTTACTAGCATCCCACAGAGCCCCATCAATTTCTTTTCTTCTTTTTGCAAACTTTCTGCCAAAGTCGCCGCCTTCTGTTGTGCAGCACGAAACTCCAAAACGCATGTTTCTCTCTTTTTCAGTTCTAATAAAATCCCTTGTTCTTTTTTAAGTATTTCTGTGGCTTTCTTTTTTATGTCAGTCAAATTTGCGTCTCTGCAGCACCGAGCAATGCGCAAAAGAGATGTATAAAAAACAAGAAAAATAAAAAAAATAATAAAGAATAATAAACACAAGTATATATATAAACCTACTGCTGTCTCAGTTCTTTCATCCTTTCCATTGCAGATTGCATTTGTTGTGTTGTTGTTTGCATTTTCTCCTTTAGAAGGTTTAGTTGTTCCTCTTGTTCCTGCTTTGCGCTCTGTGCGTCCTCGAGAAGTTTCGCCTCTGTTTCTTGTCTCTCTAGCGCCTCTTTCTGTTTATTTGTGTTAGAATTGCATGTAATAAACAACATTTAGCCATTCAAATAACTCGAAAGACTCAATAAGGTTTCGCTTGCCTGTTTCTGCTTTGCTGCTTCCACTTCAGCTGTTACCGCGCTCTGAACACGCGCCATTTCTGTCTGCAGATCACAAGTTAAATTAGTGAGAAGAGGAAAATGTGTTTAATTTGGGGGTTTTAGAAGAAGATAGAAGAAGAAAGAAGAGAGATACCTCCAGAGCAATTTTCTGTGTCTCGTGTTTTGTGTATTCGTCTTGAAGTTGTGCCATTTTCTGTATTTTTCTAGATAAGAAGAAAACAGCAATTAAAGAAAGAGAAGGTAAGAGTAATCACAGCTTTCATTTCTTCTTCTTCTTCCCTACAGCGCTCGATCAACGCCAAGGACTGTTCATTATTTTCTTTGCTTTGTTCGTATTCCCTCTTTGTACGTTCTACGTTGCAGCAAATAGATAGTGGCAAATAGAAGAAAAACAAAGAAAGTGAAGGAGAAATGCCTCACCGAATGCTTCCTGACAGCTTTCTAAGACAGGAAGAAGTTCTTCTTTTGTCTTCTCAAGAACCCCCAGAGCACTCCTCAGCGCCTGCAACTCCGCCTTCAAGCCCCTTGTCTGCTCCTCTCCATTCATTATACTGCGCAGCAACGCCTCGACAGAGGTCCTGAATGGCAACGAAATGTAAAACATTAATTTATTAAAAAGAGAAATACACACACACACGCACATCCTTTTGTGTGCTTCTTCCTGCACTTGGCAGAATGTTATTTGGCGCCTTCGCAGATCTTCAAACGCTGAAAGATAATACAGGAAATTATGAATCAGAAACGCGTTTAAATTCATTCCTTCACAGTTAGTGGGGCGTGATGCTCCCACCTTCAGTGCTTTCGTCAATTAATTTAACAGATTTGTCCAGCTGTTGTGATAGAACAGAATTTGTTTCGTGTAAATGCGCCGTTGCAACTTCAATCTTCTCTATGCTGGCAGTCGCATGCAGCAATGACTTTTCTGCGGCTGTAACGCTTTCCTCGAGGTGCAAAGCTTCGCTTTCAATCAAAGCCTCGAGCGCTTTACTCTCTTCGAACTCCGATTGGGCTCTGAACACGGCAGAAGATGAATATACTAATCATGTACGGAAATTATTACACATCAACTGTATGCGTGCCCTACTTGGCTGCATTATGCGCATCCTTTTTTAATGCTTTGCCAATATCGTTGCGAAGCTTCCCGCAAAGCTCTATCTCCTCAGAGAGATCTAGCGCACCCCGTCGGCTTTCCATTGGTGCAAGGGAGAAGTAAACTAAGAAACACTTGCGGGTTTTTTAGCCCCCTTCTTTCTCTGATGCATGAAATTACTATTCCTACGTGCTGAAAATCAAACAATTCCGCCTTAGCTTTCCTCTTGAGCGCCTATGCACAACCCAGCAAAACTTGCAATGCATCTGCCCGAGCTGTCCATACACCCCGTTGGCATGCAAGGCTTATATTTAGCAGCTTGTAGGCTCTATGTTCGACTACGAACAGGATATTTCCTGCACGCATGCGTCTGCAATAGCATTAAACCCTAGGCGGCGATGAGAAAACTAAGCTGGTCTGAAGCGCAGCAAGTCGCACATAAGTAGCTTTCGTGGATGCAGACCTCATCGATGGCCTTCTTCTACGCGTTGCTCCCTTCCCTTCAGCGGAAACAGTTGCAAAAACAACGCAGGTCAAAAAACAAAAAGATCGGCTTTGTTTCTAATGTACAAGTTTTATGTATACTGAGCAATTGCAGCAGCTGCAGCATAAGCAGCAGCTGCAGCAGCAGCAGCGCAGCGCTTCACAAGCGCTTTGAGTCGCTGCTAGAGGATAACTTGAGAGGCCTGTGGGAGTTCCTTCCAGGCGAGTCGCGGCGTAAAGGCCTCTTCGCTGCGGGTCTGCCCCCCCCTCCTCCCCCATCCACATCCTCTCGGCTACGAGGGGAGCTGAAGGATGCACTGCTGTCTGGGTAGCGCCTCCTTTCTCTGTCTCTGAACGATCCAGAGTGAGATTTGTACCTGTCCCGATGACCAAACCTCTCCCACTTGCTGTCTCGTGAAGAAGAGGAATAGTGAACAGGGCTGCTGTCTCTGTAGTCTGTGCGCCGCGGGCTTGAAGGGTCTCTGCCTTCTTCTCGCCCTCCTCGATGTCCATCTAGCAGCAAAACAACCAAGCATAAATGCAAACAAGTCCTAAATGCCCCTCAGAAATCAAAATGTACGAACCCCCGCAAGTGAACATAATCTTCTAACCCCCAAAGCTACTCTAAACGTCTACTAAGCATCAATAAAAACACTAACATGTATAGAAAAATTGACAGACCCCTCTCTATCCCCCCTCCCCCCCTCCCCTCCCCCCCCCCCCTCCACGCACACACCCAACTGTCTACATTGCAGCACTTGTGGTTAAAGGGGAGGTAGATAAGAATGAACATAACAATCTCTCTTCTTACTTCGGTAGCTGTCAGCAGCTCTGCTCCTATGACGAGATTCCCTCGAATCCTGTACAGACTCCCGCGGGCCCCTATCTTCTTTAGTCGATCGTCGGTCTGATGAAGCTCCTTCTCGCGGCTCATGTCGATGGCTGCTGCCTTCATCTCGGGCTACCGCTGCAGCAGCATGAGGGGCCTCCGGGCCTGCGCAGCAACAGCAAACAAACACACATCGATGTATGGGAGACGGCGTGCGGGAGGCTAAGCAGAATCTGCTGATAGAGACAGGGGAAGCCCCATAGAAACCAGAAAAGAAGGACTAAGAGAAACTGAAGAAACTGATGATACAAACAGCAGCAGCAGCAGCAGCAGCAGAGAAGCTGCCATGTGAAAGACAACGAGGATACAGCAGCAGCAGCAGCAGCAGCAGCAAAAAAGACGACTAAGGAGCAGAGAAAAGCCAGAATCAGCAGCAGCAGCAGCAGCAAGAGCAGCAGCAGCAGCACAAGAACAGCTAAGTTGTAGACAAAGTATAGGCAACCACCCTCCCAGCTGTACATACACCGCAGAGACTGCTGACGCACCATCTGTTTGTCTCTGCTGTTCCGTATCTTCTCCTCCCTTCGTGTCTGTTTCTCTTGCTGCTGTATTTCCCTCTTTTCCTGTTTCTTGTGTCTTCTCTTCTTCAGGAGCTTCAACCTGCATCTCTTCTTCGTCATTTCTGTCTGTCTCAACTTGTGCTGCACCGCTCGAACTTGTTCCTGCTGCTGTTGTCCCTGCAGCAGCAGCAGCAGCAGCAGTTGTTGCTGTTGCTGCTGCTGCAGACGCCCCTGCTTCTGTTGCAGGTGCGCTTTCAGATCCCGAAGCAGCTGACGACGGAGCAGCAGGTGCTTGGCCTTTGTCTTCGGTTTTGTCTGTCTTTGTGTCTGTCAACGCAGACTCTGGCTTTGCAGGCGGTGGGGTCCTGCTCTCTGCTAATTTAGTATATTTCGGGGGTTCTCTTTTGTATAGAGAGAGAATACGCGTACAAACCTTCAATACATCTTCCCATGTTACATCAAACAGCTCGTACCATCCTGTTTCCTTCGCCAGGTGTATGTTGAGGTCGCATGCAGCTAAGAAGATGCTTCCTACAGCTACAACTGCAGGCTGCACTTCGCAGCACAAAGTCGTCCTCATGCTGCAGCAGCAACAAACCACAGTAAAAGCCATACGTATCCATGCAGCGAGCAGAACGAAAACTTTATAAACAGCTGCAGCAGCAGCAACAGCCTCCCCGTATAGCAGCAGCAGCAGCCTCATACAGCAGCAGAAGCCTTATACAGCAGCAGAAGCCTCATACAGCAGCAGCAGCCTCATACAGCAGCAGCCCCCTCATGCAGCAGCAGCAGCCTCATACAGCAGCAGCAGCCTCATACAGCAGCAGAAGCCTCATACAGCAGCAGAAGCCTCATACAGCAGCAGCCCCCTCATACAGCAGCAGCAGCCTCATACAGCAGCAGCAGCCTCCTCATACAGCAGCAGCAGCGACACCACCAGCAGCCTCCTCATAGAGCAGCAGCAGCCCCCTCATCCAGCAGCAGCAGCAGCAAGACCAGCAGCAGCCCCTTCATCCAGCAGCAGCAGCAGCAAGCCCCGCAGCAAAATCCCTCCTCACCTATCGTTCAAATAACCCCACGCAATTTGTGATAATCTGTTTGTAGGTATATAATCGCCCTTACACAGAGCGTGTATATACTGTAGAATGTAGCGATGAGGATGAACGAGAGTCTGTGACACCATAAACCCTAACTCTCTCAGAATATATCGCTCACAGCGAAACGTCTCCGCTCTTATCATTTCAAACTCCTATACAAACACAACTCGAACACATGATACGAATCTTAACATCACAAACACTACAAATAAACACCGCAACATCCTACAAGTCCCCATACTATATAAAGATAAGCAGCAACAACAGCAGCAGCAGGGCTCATAAACAAGCAGCAACAGCAGCAGCAGCAGCAGCAGGAGCAGCAGCAGGAGCAGCAGCAGCAGTTGCATCAAAGCAGCAACAGCAACAGCACCAGAACCATGTGCAATAGCAGAAAGGAGTATCCAAAAGAACTACTATACCGGAGAGTCATGATCGATTAGAAGTTGATCGAGATTATCTTGTGTAATTTGAACGTTCGCATCTTCTGCATTTGCTAGAAGTTGTACAATATCAATTAAACTCCTCACTCGTCGCGGGTCTTCCTCCAGCTTGCATGCAAGCAGCAGAGATGAAGTCGCCACCAGCTGCAGCAGCAAAAGAAACAGCAGCAGCAGCAGCAGCAACACCAACAGCAGCAGCAGCAACAGCAGAAGCAGCAACAGAGTTGCGTATATAGCAGGGGCTACGATGTCAACAAGAACACGCATCATGACTCTATAGAGACAACAAAGTCTGAAGGATTAACACACAACTAAACAGAATGTAGAAACATATTATCTTCTTATAACACAACAGACAACACCACGACAACGTCACCAGCAGCACACTAACAACCTTCTAGCACATTCTCTCTCTGAATTTATCCGCTGCGTCTTGATTAGTTATTACAAATAGAAGAAACAATCTACACAGTTAGTCAATATACACCCCAAAAACGAAGCAGCATAGATGTGAGGAAGGAGGGGGAGGGAGAAGAAGAAAATAAACACACAGCCTCACAAATTCACTAAATCTACTGAATATTCTGGCTGTCAATACACCTCAAATGCTAATGTTCTCCACAACATTTCAAGAATAGAATATACCCTGCTTAATACAGTCAACAGCAGCAGCAGATGCAGCAGCAGCAGCAGCAGGAGCAGCAGGAGTGTAGGGAGTATACTGACCCTGACATCGAATTTTTTAAGACTTTTTCTGTAATAGAAACGATGAAGGATGGTTTGTGCACTCGCCACTGTAACTGCTTCTAGACGTAGAAGAATTCCCGCTCTTTGAATGAGGTGACAGCCGTAAATACGTTGAGATATCTCCAACTCCCGAGATAAACCATCGCGAATTGATGGCGTCCGCTGCTGCAGCTTCCTTGGCACTAACACAATTTGCGTTGCCATCGTCACAAATGTAACTGAAGAACCATCAGCAACCTTCGTAATAGCTGCAGAAGCAGGAGAATCCGCAGCTTCTTCTGCAGATATCAACAAGCTGCAGCAACAGCAGCAGCGGCACTAGCAGTAGCAGCAAATGCTGCAGCACCAGCAGCCGCTGCAGTAGCAGCAGCAGCTGCGGAGGATCCTTCCAAGACCAATCACGATTTACTTCACAAGTCCAAAGCTGACAGAGAGTACAAGAGCAGCAATACACTTGAAATGCAGACACCAAGGTCGACGGGATCGAAAACACACCAAGACAGGGCGGTAAGCGCCAGATCTTGGTTTAGAGGATAGATAAAATCTGAAGGGGAAAGAAAAGAAGCTAAATCTGTTACAACGGTAAAGCCTATGAAGAAACACACGAGATCGAGATTGAAATACGAAATACAGACCCTCTCGTCAATATTCAATGAGGGCACGCGGAGCTAGTTGAGAATGCGAAGTACGTGTACTTCGTGGCTTCGTTTGCAGCCTCTATAAAGTCTGTGGCATTAAGGATTCACTAGGAAACAAACAAATCGACTCACATAACAAACTGCCTCATCGCTCGCAAGCCACACCGGCACGTTGTACATGCATGCATGCAGCTACCCGAACCCGAGCAGAGGGGCTTCCTTTGGCTCGAATAGATGGAAGTAGGATATAAATGTACTATTTGTAGCGAAATAAAGTGGCTTTTACTAGAAGGGTGAGCTGAAATGTACTGGCTAGTCTTGCTGCATTTACCGCTGCTACAGCCCGAACAACTGCAACGTCGCTGCCGCTCTCTTTGAGTTTGCGATATATCTCACCGAAAATACAGAGGAAGGCAAAATAAAGAATGTGCCGTTCATATTCGAAGCAGTTTACCCCAAAGGCACAACCGGCACATGATGGGGCGCAACATTAGAGCCGGCAGCCCTGCCTCCCCCTCCCCAAGGCATAGCTGCAGTATGGTTTTGCGATTGTCATCTATATTAGAGGAGGACTCACGAGTTTCGGTAGAGTCAAAATACAAATTGCTTGCTCGCATGCACACAGTGGAACGTCAAGTAGGTTTTCAAAGGCTGTGCACACTGAGGACTACCATGCTAGCGCGCCCATCAGGAAGGCATACGCTATACGTACTTATGAGACTGCCTAACAGTGCTAGCTACGGCGAAGTGCTTTACAGCCAGCGGCATGCGTACCGATGTCCCCACCGGCGCAGGTCCTTGGACCAACAGTGTCCCGGAGGAGTGGTGGCTGGAGGCGAGATCAGCTGGGCTTCGCGAACTCTTTCTCGAAGTAGTTACTTTATTGCTGCTCATGGAGGTTCTCACCTAATATCGATAACTCGCGTTGCCGTTGGTTGTACCGCATAATTCATCGGGACAAGCGTGAGGAACGAAGCGTACCAGGCGATGCTTAGCGTGTGGCAACAACTGGCAGCAAAGGAAGACCAAAGTTGAAAAACACCTCAAACATTTTAATGAGAAGTTCTCATCAAAATTTCAGTTTCTGATCTTGAGTAAGGGATATTGACGATGGGCTGCTCGGGGATGGGGAGGCAGCCCACAGTCTGGGGCCCCACTCTGCAGAAACAAGCTTAATTTCCGCACCCAGTCTGATAGAACGTGTATTCCCACCAAGAACACTAAATGCAGGATGACTTCGCCTTTGCTAACCCTCCAAATGTGACGGGCGATGCGATGCTGGAGCAATAGCTGTAGTGAACAGCCTAGTAACTCAGCTGACATTACGTGAAACTCTGGCCTGCGCAACTTAGGTGCACACTACCTATCTAATTCACATTTCTGCGAATACCTAAACACCAAACACCGACTATCCAAAGTCCAAGAATCGGTTTCTTAAAAAGTCTCTTCTTAAAAAGCCCCTCCCTAAAAAGTCTCTCTTAAAAGCTTGCCTGTCCTTAAAGAGAGGTAAGACCGTGTGCCCCAGCCCATAAGAAGCAAGCGTCGCAGGATCGCCAGCCCCAAATCCTAAGGGCTGCAGGCAGAGCTTGCCCATTCGACCACAGTAGTGGTCTAAAAGCTCCCTACTATATACTAAATATTCCCTAGAATGTGCTTTATGAAGATTTTACTGGCCAGAAACTCAGAGGAGAGCCCATTGTAGTGCCCGTGCACTACAACTTCCCCCCTGCTTGGACTAAATCCCCTTCCCTTCACAACAAGAAAGACTAACAACACGCCAGACAGAGCGTAGGCACGAATCGAAACAGGCACAAGGAAGGTGTGATGATCGTTAAGGTGCTTTGGCGGCCGCCCTGCCAGTAATGCGTCGGGGAAGACCTTCCGGTGTCCCACAACAGCTCGAGGATTTCACCAGAGATCCACTGCTCCTCTGCTGTCAGCATCCATTCCTCAGATTGAAAATATCCGAATTGTGCCTCGGCCCTCGGTGACTCCGCCTCATCTCCGTCTGCTACTGAGTTATTATTAGCTTGGTTGGTGATCTGGCTGACTGGCGGGGGGCGAAACCCAATCCATCTATAGCACAGTACCCCTCAATGCTCACCGACGCTACATATCCACACTGTCTTCCCGGCTTCCGGAGAAGCCAGTATGTGGTATATTCCCCGCATATTTGCCTTACCCTGCTGAACTAAAGAGTCTATCGGTACTTTTGACCTTGCCTTCGCGTGGCCCGGTACCGCTGAGGTGGGGCGGCCGCAAGATGGCCCCGACCTCTTCCGCCGACATGCCCTCCACCTGCCTGGAGATGATGATGGCGTATGTCTGCTCTGCTGGAGTCTTCTGGTGCATTCTTTTAGTGTCGTCCCGCTTTTGCCTTTCTACACATGACCGAGCTACCGTTAGCTCATCCCACGTCTCATTCACGTGGGGTCGCAACTTGTTCGACTGAAGATACCACGCCACACTTTGCGCGGTCGAAGAAGCAAGCCTTAACACAACTTCATAGGGAGCAAGTCCTTTCAAGAAATCTCCCGTGGAACGCTCTCCTCCACCCCACGTCGTCTATCTCTTGACAACACGATCAATGCGCATCTGTTCGCCATTGACCGCTGTAAACATACACTCTTCTGAAGGTCATCGCGCCTTCAGCTGTAGACGTTCAACTCTCTCCTGATTAATGAAACTCTTAGAGGCCTCCGTACCCAAGAGCGCCTCGCTGTGGCTTCCAGTCACATCTACTCTTACAACAACGGTAGTGCCCAAGTTGCACATTATAGCGCCCTGGTTAGAGTCTGCTAACTCACTAGCTTCGCACTCCCAAGGCCTCACTACAATCTCATCAGTTGGATAATCAGACTCGTCTGTTCCCTCTGCTTCTCTTCTGCAAAGGCCGTTTTCTACACGCCTCATCTCTTCTATTTTATCCCTGGTGGCCTCCACCTCTAGCTGCGCCTCCACTGTCCGCGGATACTCTTCGGTTTCGGTAACCTCTATCCTAACGGGCCTGCCCCCACCAATCATCTTCTTTTCCCACTCAGGGGAGACTGGAATGCCATTAGGTCCTGGCACTACTGCGTACAGAACCCTTGTACCCTTATATTCATAGCATACGTCGGTTCTCTCAACCATCGTATTCTACAGGCGGAGTTCTCTCCGCCACCTCGTCCCCTCTCCGTTTCGTTTGCGGCAGCTCATGCAGCATCTGCTGGCGCCTGTTCAGCCTGCCGTCTTCAGGCACTATCCTGAAGTTAAACTTGTGCCATGGCTCTTCGTCAAACGCCGTCGTGTAAATGCGGTGTGAGCGCAACCTTGACTTCCGATGGAAATGTCCCCGGCGGAACGATGGGTGTTTCCCCACCTTCTACAACCAAATCACTCCCTGATTCGTATGGGAACTCTCGCCTTTCCGGGTCCGAGCCTGAGTTACCGCTTAGGATCTTTCCGCTGCATAGGTGAATGCGCTCCTTGGCCTGACACACCCTGAGACAGGCTACGAAATGACTCAACAATTGCCGCAAACTTGGGCTCAACATAAGTGCAAGAGGTTTCAAGTAGCATCATTCCTTTGAGCAGGTCCATATGTGTGTTGGCCTCCGACCGCCTGGAGCGCACAACGTCTCTATTCAACAGTGACTTTACTCGCGGATTCTAAGTCGAATGCAAGAGATTTCGAGTTGAACTTTCTCTGGAACAGGTCCCAGATGTAGTGAACAGCCTAGTCACTCACCTGACATTACGTGAAACTCTGGCCTGCGCAACTTAGGAGCACACTACCTATCTAACTCACATCTCTGCGAATACCTAAACACCAAACACCGACTATCCAAAGTCCAAGAATCGGTTTCTTAAACATCTCTTCTTAAAACGTCCCTCCCTAAAACGTCTCTCTTGAAAGCTTGTCTGTCCTTAAAGAGAGGTAAGACCGTGTGCCCCAGCCCATAAGAAGCAAGCGTCGCAGGATCGCCAGCCCCAAATCCTAAGGGCTGCAGGCAGAGCTTGCCCATTCGACCGCAGGAGTGGTCTAAAAGCCCCGTTCTATATACTAAATATTCCCTAGAATGTGCTTTATGAAGATTTTACTGGCCAGAAACTCAGAGGAGAGCCCATTGTAGTGCCCGTGTACTACAGTAGCGGAGTTCCTTTGTTCCCTCGACATACTTTCGATCTCAAAACACGCCGAGAGATCAGCAATTGCTCTTCGCATCTTTTCTATTAGGGGGGGACTCACGAGAATATAACTAAGCAAAGGTTCCGCTTTCCCGGAAAACAACGTGAACATGCACTCCTTCTGCGACGCTGCCCGGTGCAGACTTATTCCCATGGCTATAACTCGGCAGGCTACGGCTGAACTAAGAAAACTCAACCAGAGGAAACTGCCGACAGAACGCTGCATCGGGAAGCATCATTCATTGGCGAACAGGAGCTCACTAGCTAACCAGGATCCCCTATACAGTTGGTTCATAGGAGGCCTCTCCCCGGGAGAGAGGCCATCGGTAACTGGGCCGCTGATAGGGAAATAAGGGGATAAACTGTTGAGGCCGCCCGGTTGATGGAATATCTTCGCATGAAAGAAGCGAAAACAGCCATTTTTACTACCATAACCAAGAAAGAAAACAGCGTGTTTGGAACTGGTCGAGATTTTGATCCTGTGCATGTGGGATCTGTGAGTGCCAAACTAGCCGAGACAGGAATTAGAAGCGGTAACCGACAAAAGCATACAACCTCGTCACCCAGTGAGCAGGAGGGATGTACCGAGTTGTATTTGCTTCTTTTGCATCAAGCAAGGTCACTTAATCCGGTATTGTACACTCATGAACAATTCTAAGGCACTGAAGAAGCAGGAATTCTAGCAGCGCGGCCAAGCGAAACCCCACGGCCCCCACGCAACGCCGAAAGGGGTGACAGTCGCCACGGCTGCTTCTCAGCAAGGTAACTTAGTGCTTATCCAAGTTCTTATTAATGGTCATGAGCTGCTAGCGCTACGCGACGCAGGCCGAATATCTCCCGCATGTGCTCAAGGAAAAGGAGCTTCCAGCGGATCAGCCACCCGGAACATCCGCAAGCTTTGTTCTGACATACCGGTGGCCCTCACATCTCGAAGAGAGAATTGAGAGTCAAGCAGAAGAACTTCTAAGAAAAAAGGCAAGACTCAACCTTCAGCTAGCGCCTTGGGGCACAATCAGGCACTGACGAAGGAAAGGGACTGGAGGTAGCGCATGTGCGCCGAATTCGAGCCCCTCAAAAAGCCATAGTATGACAGAAGTTCCCGATGCCCCGGATTCACCAACTATTTGGCCGCTTGTAGTGTTCAGCAACCTATTCGTCCTTCAACTTCGCTGACGCGCTTTTGCAAGCTCCAATGCATCCCGAAGATAGGCAAAAGACTGTATTCCATATCTGCACACGCAAGCTATATGCGCGCTTTCGACTGAGTTGTACACGGCGTGTCTACTGTAGTGCGCAGCACTACAATGTTGACCCCTAGGAACACTTCAAAATTTACAGACCTCAATATAAACGGCAAACAGAACTATAAACCATTGGAATATAGCTGTTTCACTTCCGGAACAGACGTACGGTGTATTGTAACTTTGTCGAGGGTAAGGACTGGCGCGAGACAGAAGGCACCAAGGTGGTCCGCTGACTGGGGAAACCTGATGAAATGGCATTTTAGGCTTTTTAATGAACTTTTGTGAGGAGCACTGCCTATAGACAGCTGTCTATCGGCTGTACTCAGTTAGAGATTATAAGGAGGAGTTGTGCAAGTCACAGCTTACTATGCCTAGAATTATGTCAAGGTGAACTGGCCCTGCACAGAGACTCGTTGCCATAGTAATATGACCGATTTTGCAGTAGAGCACGCATTGTACACCCACTGTTCTACCGAATCCGGCGTCCTGCTTGCGGTGCGCAAAACGTAGTACCAGAGACTGCGCCAACGAATGAATTGGTTGGCCGGAGCCTGAGGTACCGGACCCGTTTCGCACCCCGTGTCATGTAGCGCTAGCTGTTCTTGACCATTAAGACTAACTTTGACAAGCATTGTGCTACCTCGAGGAGGATCTGTCGTGCGGCTGTCTACCCTTTCTGCCCCATCACTGCTCCGCACGTTGCGTTGAGGCCTGGCAGTTTCCCTGATCATTCTGTTCGCTCCCGTGGCTTCGCTGCTCGAAGTCTTACTTCTCCAGTTCCGTAACCCTTTCAATGCGTGTACAAGCTCGGATTAAGTGACTTTGTTTATTGCGAAAGAAGCAGACGCGCCGCGCTTGGCCTTTCCGTGGGTCAGATGCTTTCCGATTGCCTCTCTCCATGAGGCCGCACTACACACTACACTTTGAGTTCAGCTTAGAACTTGTGTTCACAAGTTCTATGCTGAACTCAAGGCTTCTACTACATCATTTCTACTACTATTACATCAGGATGGATCATCAACGAGTGATCCATCCTGATGTAACGGTATACCAATAGCCTCCATTGTTTAAGACTTTTCAATTCTGCCATACCCTTGTCCCTCACCGGAATGGATACAAACCTGCTTTGCAGCACATTCTGGAAAGTTTCTATCGCACGGATTTGCTACCGAGAAGTGGTGCCGTAGTTTAAATATAATAACAATTGTCGTGCTTCCCTTAGGTAGTCAGCATAGGCGGAGTGATTTCTCACTAAATGTTTCCGCGGTGGAAAACAATTCCGGCTGGGCTGCATGTGGGTAGTGTATTTGTTTCAATGCACTCAGCCGTTGATTGCTCCCCCGCTGAAGAGCAGATCCTGGTCAATCTCCATTATGCATATGAAGAAAACACTAAACCTTCTAACAAGGATTTCAGGTGGAAAACCTAAATGCACCATCTTTATTCAAACGAAGATCCTTCACAGCTATCTCCACAGCGGGGAGGTCGCCCCGCCGAAGGGATATTGTTAGCAGCTTCTTTGTGCCCTCTTAACTACCAATAGCTACCACGTGTAGCTAGAGGGCTCGAGCTTAGCCGAAGGTCATCCTTACCCGTAATACAGTAAAAGTAGTACAGAAGAGAGTGTTACAAAAGCAGCGTGCTCAGGATGCCTGGAGGCGTCATGTGCACTGAGGCGCAGCTCCCTGTGGTTAGAACAAAGAGTAAACGACCTGTAACGAGTGTTAACGCATCTTGTTGCTGCGAGGCAACACCATATGCATGTGTTCGGGAACCATCGATCTGATGAACGCACTGGCATCGTAGGCGGTTGTTGGACACTTACTTAGCTTCTAATAACAACGTAACAGCAGTCCTCGATACATGTACCTCCTTGTGCACGATCCTACTGCAGTCTTCCCCCTAGTGCGGCTTTGTACAGTGGTAGGACTGCGGTGGTCACCCCTGTTATAACAGATTGCTCTTGCCATTCATATTCCTTGGTAGAACCAGCCTAAAGAATTGCTCCGGGTAGCTAGCTGCAGCGTATGCGGTTGCTGGGCCTTCGGTTCACCGCCACCACTGTCACACAGATCTGAGAAGATATAAGCTAGTAAAAATGGGCCACTCAACCGGATGCCGTAAATCCCTTTACCTTTGAAGCATATATGTTAGGCGCTTCCGAGACTTACTTATCTTGCTGTTCTTCTTGCAAGGTCCCATTCCGCAGATAAATCATACGGATTGCTAAACTCTCATCCGGCTAATTCAACATGGAGCGAACCTAAAAAGCAAAAGCTGGGAGTTTGGAACACCCCGGTGTAGTTATTCTTCCTGGCCTTTTAGAGAGATGATCAAACTAAAACCAACCGCTGCCACGGGGAAAGTCCACATACTTACTTTAAAAGAGCAACATTTAAAATTGCATGAATAGTAGGATACTGCGGCGAGTTAACAGTAAAAGCCCTCCAGAGCGGGAGGGTGGCCGGTAGCAAGAATGCACTTGCAGGCAATGCAATGTAAGTATATGCAATATCTGGAGACGCAGGCACCGAAATCTAGAAGGCAGATGCATGGTATATGCTCTGTGCACACACACATGCACATACACTGCAACGTCATGATTAGGGTGCTTCCGCAAATGGCAAAGCCAAAGGATGATTGCTTTCAAGCTGTTACCCGGGGAAGGCATATTAGAAACCGTCAAGCGACGAATCCAGAACACAAGGATTTCGCTAAATTTTAGCATGGGGCCACCACACGAACGCTTGGTTGTCTGTGTCCGAATCATTTTCATTTGCAGCATGTTGGGAAGGGGCAGCTGGGGAAAAAGTGAACATTCTAGAAGCAACAGAAAATGATCCAGTCTACAGTCCACTACCCCATGCAGTTAGCTGCCGAACCCGGTCTGGAATCATGAAGAGAACTGCGAGACCACTGTGGCAAACGGGGGAGATCCGTAACTAAACGGGAAAGCCGCATTCAGCAGCACGCCAGTCATGCGACTTCTAGCAAATAATCAGTGCCCACTCCACACAACTGGCCAGTGCATAGACTAATCTCAAGCATATCGGTTTTCCACCACACTGGTGTAGCACGTGTGAACTATCAACCGCCACAGAAGTCTGGATAATGCCCGCGAGCAGTGCTGGTGCTGGTGACCTACAGGAACAGCGTGTACCTGACGCCAGATAGTTCTTCATAAGTCATGCCTTTCAGTGGTACTAACTTGCCTGCACCTTGCAAAAGCACCGTTCTACATAGGAAACCTGGCATGCTATGCGTCCCCCTAAGATACGGTAGAAACTGCAAAACGCTTTCTCTTTTGCACAGGGAATTTGCATTTGAAACGCCGAGAAGCCTTCCACTGTACAACAGTGACTTGTCGCAAAATGCAAAGATCACGTTGTCAAACGAAATGGCGACGATCAGATGCGTACGGTTTCCAGTGAAACGAGCAGTGTTTTAAACTTAGGCATCTCTCACGCTTGCCAGCACTTGAAAAAATTTGCACAATTGCTTTGAGAAAGTACGGTGCGGACCCACTTAGCGCTTAACACCGCACTTACATTGGCTGAATGCATTATTGTGAGAATGCCACCCGCTGGCAGCTGGAGTTTTAGAACGCTTCCTTTAAATTGCTGCCTGCCGAAAAAGATGCCACAAAAATATAACATGCTGCAAACCATCGCCTGCCCAGTAGGCGTGACTCTGAGTTGCGCATATTCCCAACCAAGACGCAATTACAAAACTGTTCTCACACTATCCAGGAAACCCCAACCTCAGTGCCGTTATTATGCCAGAGTTCTGGTGAACCACCTGGACGTCTCAAAAACGTATATCACGTGCGGCATTACGCACTACTGAACTGCACAAGACAGCTGCTGGGACCCCCCATAAATGTGCAATAGAATGGCTAGGCATGTGCCGTCTGAGTTCACCACGTCGATCGTACTTCCTGTAGTTTCGTATGACTCGCGAATGCTTCTCTTCTCTATAGCGCCAAACGGCGACGGCATGCGGTGGAGTAAGCGGGGCTGGTGGTAAATAGTTGTTGTGGACGTCTGCGTGCACTGGTGAATATGAATTGACTTGGCTAACCTGAGGTCACGCACGCGTCGGCGATCTGAGCCGCATTTCAATCAGGTGCGCGTCGGGACAGGCGACCATCAGAAGGCTTCTCAGTGTATCCTTTAGTGTATATGCTAAAACAACTCACAGCCTAAGACTATAAGGAAGATTGGGTTGGACAACCTTGGGTTTGATTGCATAAAGGGTCTCGAGAAACAAGCAGCTGAGTGGCTAGGCAAGTGCCGTCTGAGTTCACCACGTCGATCGTACTTCCTGTAGTTTCGCATGACTCGCAAATGCTTCTCTTCTGTATAGCTCCAAAAGGGGAGCGCATGCGGTGGAGTAAGCGGGGGGCTGGAAAATAGTTGTTGTGGAGGTCTGCGTGCATTGCTGAGCATGCATTGACTTGTTTAACCTGTGCTCAAGCACCTGTCGCTGGTCATAGCTGCATTTAAATCAGGTGAGCGTCCACCCACGAGACCATCGGAAGGCGCTTTGACATATTCTTTAGCACTACATTCCAAAGCAACTCAAGCCCCCACAAAACGAGAAAGATTGGGCAGGACAGCCTAGTAATTTGATTGCATAAAGGGGTCTCGGGAAACATGCAGCTGAATGGCTAGACGAATGCCGTCTACATCCACCGCGTCGATCGTACTTTCTGTAGTTTCGCATGGCTCGCGAGTGCTTCTCTTCTATATAGCGCCTAGCGTCGCCAGCATGCGGTGGAGGAAGCGGTGCCGTCCGCGTGCACCACGTCGATCGTACTTCCTGTAGTTTCGCATGGCTCGCGAATGCTTCTCTTCTATATAGCGCCAACCAGCGATGGCATGCGGTGGAGTAAGCGTAGCTGCAATAGTTCAAATGGAGGTCTGCGCGCGCTGGTGAACATGCACTCAATGGGTTACGCTGTGGTCACGCATGCGTCGTGGATCAGAGCTCCATTTCATTCAGTGGGAGCCGGGCCAGGTGACCATCGGAACACTTTTCGGCTTATCCTTTAGCACTACACTCCAAGGCAACTCAAGCCCCCACAAAACGAGAAAGATTGGGCAGGACAGCCTAGTATTTTGATCGCGTAAAGGGGGTCTCGGGAAACATGCAGCTGAATGGCTAGACGAATGCCGTCTACATCCACCGCGTCGATCGTACTTTCTGTAGTTTCGCATGGCTCGCGAGTGCTTCTCTTCTATATAGCGCCTAGCGTCGCCAGCATGCGGTGGAGGAAGCGGTGCCGTCCGCGTGCACCACGTCGATCGTACTTCCTGTAGTTTCGCATGGCTCGCGAATGCTTCTCTTCTATATAGCGCCAACCAGCGATGGCATGCGGTGGAGTAAGCGTAGCTGCAATAGTTCAAATGGAGGTCTGCGCGCACTGGTGAACATGCACTCAATGGGTTACGCTGTGGTCACGCATGCGTCGTGGATCAGAGCTCCATTTCATTCAGTGGGAGCCGGGCCAGGTGACCATCGGAACACTTTTCGGCTTATCCTTTAGCACTACACTCCAAGGCAACTCAAGCCCTCACAAAACGAGATAGATTGGGCAGGACAGCCTAGTATTTTGATTGCGTAAAGGGGGTCTCGGGAAACATGCAGCTGAATGGCTAGACGAATGCCGTCTACATCCACCGCGTCGATCGTACTTTCTGTAGTTTCGCATGGCTCGCGAGTGCTTCTCTTCTATATAGCGCCTAGCGTCGCCAGCATGCGGTGGAGGAAGCGGTGCCGTCCGCGTGCACCACGTCGATCGTACTTCCTGTAGTTTCGCATGGCTCGCGAATGCTTCTCTTCTATATAGCGCCAACCAGCGATGGCATGCGGTGGAGTAAGCGTAGCTGCAATAGTTCAAATGGAGGTCTGCGCGCACTGGTGAACATGCACTCAATGGGTTACGCTGTGGTCACGCATGCGTCGTGGATCAGAGCTCCATTTCATTCAGTGGGAGCCGGGCCAGGTGACCATCGGAACACTTTTCGGCTTATCCTTTAGCACTACACTCCAAGGCAACTCAAGCCCTCACAAAACGAGATAGATTGGGCAGGACAGCCTAGTATTTTGATTGCGTAAAGGGGGTCTCGGGAAACATGCAGCTGAATGGCTAGACGAATGCCGTCTACATCCACCGCGTCGATCGTACTTTCTGTAGTTTCGCATGGCTCGCGAGTGCTTCTCTTCTATATAGCGCCTAGCGTCGCCAGCATGCGGTGGAGGAAGCGGTGCCGTCCGCGTGCACCACGTCGATCGTACTTCCTGTAGTTTCGCATGGCTCGCGAATGCTTCTCTTCTATATAGCGCCAACCAGCGATGGCATGCGGTGGAGTAAGCGTAGCTGCAATAGTTCAAATGGAGGTCTGCGCGCACTGGTGAACATGCACTCAATGGGTTACGCTGTGGTCACGCATGCGTCGTGGATCAGAGCTCCATTTCATTCAGTGGGAGCCGGGCCAGGTGACCATCGGAACACTTTTCGGCTTATCCTTTAGCACTACACTCCAAGGCAACTCAAGCCCTCACAAAACGAGAAAGATTGGGCAGGACAGCCTAGTATTTTGATCGCGTAAAGGGGGTCTCGGGAAACATGCAGCTGAATGGCTAGACGAATGCCGTCTACATCCACCGCGTCGATCGTACTTTCTGTAGTTTCGCATGGCTCGCGAGTGCTTCTCTTCTATATAGCGCCTAGCGTCGCCAGCATGCGGTGGAGGAAGCGGTGCCGTCCGCGTGCACCACGTCGATCGTACTTCCTGTAGTTTCGCATGGCTCGCGAATGCTTCTCTTCTATATAGCGCCAACCAGCGATGGCATGCGGTGGAGTAAGCGTAGCTGCAATAGTTCAAATGGAGGTCTGCGCGCACTGGTGAACATGCACTCAATGGGTTACGCTGTGGTCACGCATGCGTCGTGGATCAGAGCTCCATTTCATTCAGTGGGAGCCGGGCCAGGTGACCATCGGAACACTTTTCGGCTTATCCTTTAGCACTACACTCCAAGGCAACTCAAGCCCTCACAAAACGAGATAGATTGGGCAGGACAGCCTAGTATTTTGATTGCGTAAAGGGGGTCTCGGGAAACATGCAGCTGAATGGCTAGACGAATGCCGTCTACATCCACCGCGTCGATCGTACTTTCTGTAGTTTCGCATGGCTCGCGAGTGCTTCTCTTCTATATAGCGCCTAGCGTCGCCAGCATGCGGTGGAGGAAGCGGTGCCGTCCGCGTGCACCACGTCGATCGTACTTCCTGTAGTTTCGCATGGCTCGCGAATGCTTCTCTTCTATATAGCGCCAACCAGCGATGGCATGCGGTGGAGTAAGCGTAGCTGCAATAGTTCAAATGGAGGTCTGCGCGCACTGGTGAACATGCACTCAATGGGTTACGCTGTGGTCACGCATGCGTCGTGGATCAGAGCTCCATTTCATTCAGTGGGAGCCGGGCCAGGTGACCATCGGAACACTTTTCGGCTTATCCTTTAGCACTACACTCCAAGGCAACTCAAGCCCTCACAAAACGAGAAAGATTGGGCAGGACAGCCTAGTATTTTGATCGCGTAAAGGGGGTCTCGGGAAACATGCAGCTGAATGGCTAGACGAATGCCGTCTACATCCACCGCGTCGATCGTACTTTCTGTAGTTTCGCATGGCTCGCGAGTGCTTCTCTTCTATATAGCGCCTAGCGTCGCCAGCATGCGGTGGAGGAAGCGGTGCCGTCCGCGTGCACCACGTCGATCGTACTTCCTGTAGTTTCGCATGGCTCGCGAATGCTTCTCTTCTATATAGCGCCAACCAGCGATGGCATGCGGTGGAGTAAGCGTAGCTGCAATAGTTCAAATGGAGGTCTGCGCGCACTGGTGAACATGCACTCAATGGGTTACGCTGTGGTCACGCATGCGTCGTGGATCAGAGCTCCATTTCATTCAGTGGGAGCCGGGCCAGGTGACCATCGGAACACTTTTCGGCTTATCCTTTAGCACTACACTCCAAGGCAACTCAAGCCCTCACAAAACGAGAAAGATTGGGCAGGACAGCCTAGTATTTTGATCGCGTAAAGGGGGTCTCGGGAAACATGCAGCTGAATGGCTAGACGAATGCCGTCTACATCCACCGCGTCGATCGTACTTTCTGTAGTTTCGCATGGCTCGCGAGTGCTTCTCTTCTATATAGCGCCTAGCGTCGCCAGCATGCGGTGGAGGAAGCGGTGCCGTCCGCGTGCACCACGTCGATCGTACTTCCTGTAGTTTCGCATGGCTCGCGAATGCTTCTCTTCTATATAGCGCCAACCAGCGATGGCATGCGGTGGAGTAAGCGTAGCTGCAATAGTTCAAATGGAGGTCTGCGCGAGCTGGTGAACATGCACTCAATGGGTTACGCTGTGGTCACGCATGCGTCGTGGATCAGAGCTCCATTTCATTCAGTGGGAGCCGGGCCAGGTGACCATCGGAACACTTTTCGGCTTATCCTTTAGCACTACACTCCAAGGCAACTCAAGCCCTCACAAAACGAGAAAGATTGGGCAGGACAGCCTAGTATTTTGATCGCGTAAAGGGGGTCTCGGGAAACATGCAGCTGAATGGCTAGACGAATGCCGTCTACATCCACCGCGTCGATCGTACTTTCTGTAGTTTCGCATGGCTCGCGAGTGCTTCTCTTCTATATAGCGCCTAGCGTCGCCAGCATGCGGTGGAGGAAGCGGTGCCGTCCGCGTGCACCACGTCGATCGTACTTCCTGTAGTTTCGCATGGCTCGCGAATGCTTCTCTTCTATATAGCGCCAACCAGCGATGGCATGCGGTGGAGTAAGCGTAGCTGCAATAGTTCAAATGGAGGTCTGCGCGAGCTGGTGAACATGCACTCAATGGGTTACGCTGTGGTCACGCATGCGTCGTGGATCAGAGCTCCATTTCATTCAGTGGGAGCCGGGCCAGGTGACCATCGGAACACTTTTCGGCTTATCCTTTAGCACTACACTCCAAGGCAACTCAAGCCCCCACAAAACGAGATAGATTGGGCAGGACAGCCTAGTATTTTGATTGCACAAAGGGGTCTCGGGAAACATGCAGCTGAATGGCTAGACGAATGCCGTCTACATCCACCGCGTCGATCGTACTTTCTGTAGTTTCGCATGGCTCGCGAGTGCTTCTCTTCTATATAGCGCCTAGCGTCGCCAGCATGTGGTGGAGTAAGCGGTGCCGTCCGCATGCACCACGTCGATCGTACTTCCTGTAGTTTCGCATGGCTCGCGAATGCTTCTCTTCTATATAGCGCCAACCAGCGATGGCATGCGGTGGAGTAAGCGGGGGGTGCTGGTAAATAGTTGTTGTGGAGTTTTGCGTGCACTGCTGAACATGCACTGACTTGGTTACTCTACGCAGACGCACGCTTTGCTGATCAGAGCTGCATATTCAATCAGGTGCGTGTCGGGCCAGGTGACCATCGGAGGGCTTTTGATTCGATAAAGGGGTCTCGGGAAGCATGCAGCTGAATGGCTAGGCAAGTGCCGTCTACATTCACTGTGTCGGTCGTACTTCCTGTAAGTTCGCATGACTCGCGAATGCTTCTCTTTTATATAATGCCAAACTGCGACGGCATGCGGTGGAGTAGCGGGGATGCTGGTAAATAGTTGTTGCGGAGGTTTGCGTGCACTGGTGAGCATGCACTGGCTTGGTTAACCTGTGCTCAAGCACGCGTCGCTGATCAAAGCTGCATTTCAGTCAGGTGGGCGTCGAGCGAGGGGGCCATAGGAAGGCTTTTGATTGCATAAGGGGGTCTCGGGAAACATGCAGCTGAATGGCTAGGCAAGTGCCGTCTACGTGCGCCGCGTCGGTCGTACGTCCTGTAATTTCGCATGACTCGCGAATGTTTCCCTTCTATGCAGCTCCAAAAGGGGACGGCAAGTGGTGGAGTAAGCGGGGCTGCTGGTAAATAGTTGTTGCGGAGGTTTGCGTGCACTGCTGAACATGCACTGGCTTGGTTAACCTGTGCTCAAGCACGCGTCGCTGATCAGAGCTGCATTTCAATCAGGTGGGCGTCGAGCCAGGTGACCATCGGAAGGCGCTTCGACATACTCATTAGTGATACATTCGAAAGCAACTCACGGCCTAAGAATATGAGGAAGATTGTGCGGGATGGTTTGGGAGGTTGAGCCAAAGTATGAAGTCTGGATCTGACGCTGCTCAGCGCCAGCAGGTGACGGTATGTGCTGCTTGCTGCAGCTGGTGCCTATCTTCAACACGAGGGCATCGTGAAACTACGCAGTTCTGTAAATAGACTAGAAGCGGGTGAGGGACGATATAAATGCCGCATTTCGCGGCTTGCCAATCCCAGCCACGTTGCTGTCCAGCGTGTGCACTTTGCCTTTTTACCAGCCAGGAATCGTCCCTGTGCTTGCTTTGCGAGCAGTGTCTGAGCCGTGAAACAGCACCGGGCATGTGTACCAATTGCAACGCACCCACTGAAGGATATACTTAAAGACTCCGAATAAATATTATAAAGTTCTGCAGTTGCAGCGCCTTGCAGAATATGAAGCACGTTGCCATGCATACTCAAAAGCCTGCAGCATGTAAAGCGCAGATCACAACTCCTCATGGGCACTAAGCTTTTCTTTACGGGCACGCGTGTCTGTTGTGCCAGTTCAGGCGAAGCTCTATTTCCTCTGCATAAAAGGATACCCACTGTGTCTTTAGGCGCTCCATTAGTTGACAGAGTCACAATCGAGCATGCAAAAGAGCTAACCCTGTGAAAAGATAGATGTATACACCCTTTACGTTGTAGTGATGCAGGGCACCAGCAAGGCCGGCGCTGAATATCGAGCTCCATGGACACTGCAAATCGTGAATATATTGTTTATTGCAGTGTAAGCACTAAAGTTGTATCATCCAGCTTGGCCAAGCGCTGTGGTGCATGGCCGGGCGACTATGAATCGTGCACCAGTTGTAGCCCGAACACGCTCCATCCCTCTTGCAGCGCAGCGCACAAGAAACACGCTAACACCTGCCACAAATATGCAGCCCTTCAGCACACTGAGCGTTCTATTTTTCAGGAAGCACGGTGTTATAACTCAACATTTGGATGCAACAACTACCTTTAGTGAAGCTCTTCTTGCTTCAAAAAAATCTAATTATGCCGGGATAAAGTGGATGTGTAGCCCGCTCTACACTCTAGCAACCCTGCCCAAAGCTTTAGTTAAGCTTTAGTTATGCTTAATTTGCATGCATTGTCCAGTAACACACTCTCTGAATTTTACAAGAACACAGTTGAGGCAGCCCCTTGTAGGCTACCCTGGCCAGTGCCGGGCTATTTGATGCATCAACAACAAAGCGTGCGTTAGAGTTACGCCGCCACGACAATATCCTGCCTCTGCAGCCCCAAGCGTCTTAAAATTAGCAGAGCCTGAACCTGATGCTTAGTGATACTGGCCAACCCCAGGTGGAGCGATCCGCGTATTTTCAGCTAAGGCAGCTTTGTCTTGGTTACCAATTCTTGCATCCACCCCACATTTCTATGCACCAGGTGTCTACCAAGCACCTGAAGGCGTAAGTGTGAGGTGCGCTGCAGCTCAATGCAATAGGGGCCAAGAATAAATCGAACAAAGGCTCCTCAGCATTTCAGAAAAAAGAGGCGTATGGACAGCTGAGTGCTTTGCCCCCTCTAGAGGTTAAAAACAACAGCATATCCTGCACGCTCCGAGGAAGGTGGCCCACTACGCATTGCTTGCTGTTTCTTGCAAATAGCATGCTCCTTCCTCCGACGGTGAGATGAGGGCTTCGCTGATTAAGCTGGCTCCCGGTCAACAAAGCGCGCATTGCCGCCTCAAACAAATTTCCGCGAATGACAACTGGATGCCATCCCCGTACTAGGGGCTCAAATTATATCGTTAATGACAAGTTTGGCGTGCGGCTGATCTGTGACGCACTCGCTGTACGGATCGCTCCTCTGCGGTGTCGAAGTGCATCTACCCTGCGAATCCCAGTCTCCAAACAAAAGGGCACCCTAACAACGGAGATAGTATGCTGAATACGCACTAGGTACAGCATTCGGACTTCCCCAGTGTTACCTGTGTTAACTGGCCACAGCCTTCTGGTGAAGCATTCTCCTTGCTTGTGCAAATTGCTGCCTCTTCACCACGTCTCCGCGCACCCCGCACGTGTATCAAAACAATCGTGGCAAGACGCACATAAATGAATACAGAGGAATTCTGGGAGGTTGCATAGTTAATTTTCTTGTTGCTGCCCGCTTTCGAGATCATGCGTGCCACCGTCCACATGCAATCGTGCAGTTCAGCCAATTACAAGTGTAGCAACACTGCAATCACCGCTTGACGCGGAGAAGTGATGCACCGCCAATGATAAAGTATTGTTACTCTACAGTTGCTGATCGTTCTTTTAGCAGCGACCAGTCAGCAAATACTGATGGAGTTGTAGCCTAGCACCTCAGCAGAGCTCCTGCGTTGGAGCATGGCCGTCTCCGGCTGCCAACGGTGCAAAACAGTGTAACGCCAGGGAAAACGCAGCACGCGATCCGCGTCTTAAACAATCATGCTAAGCTCTAAGCCCAACAGCATATTTCAGCACTTACTTGTCGTGAGGCATGCTAGGACGAAGGACAGCCGGCCCGAAGCTAATGGGTTGCACAGACTACCCAACTTGCAGATGTGCACGCACGAACTTAGAGACCGCAGTCAGGAAATGCAATGCCATGCAAGAAATATGCCCTAGCCGGCGCTCCATAGAATCACGTATGAATGCATCCTGCTCCGCTCTTTGGAGGCAGTTGGGACACTAGGCACAGAACATCGTTTTCATGCGGCCTGGTAATCCGATTTATGGCTGGTACTTGCTGACCCAACCTGAATCAGTTGGTAAAGCGCCTGGTGATATTGCCAGCGCTACTGCTACTGCGTTTTTTTACCATAGTGAACGCCAACAAACTACAGTGCAAATGAGCAATTCAAGCCATCCAGAATGCTTCTCTTTCTTTCCTTCAATATCTAAACAGCGGCCGAAGACCCCAAAACCCCTGTATCCGGGATACCCCTCACGCGCCATCGCATAGCATCCCTTATGTGCTGGGGAGCTAGAAAAAGCAAATAACAAAAGAAAATGATGAAGTAAAGAGCATGGGTTTGTACTTGAAGCATTGACTGACACTCTGTGGGCAAAAAATACCACCGGTGACAATTTCCGAGTGTCGACAGCCAGCAAAGAGGGTTGCAAACTGTTTTTCTAGTACTCCTGTATCGCTCTTTGGAAGAGGCGTTAAATATCTCAGAAGCAAGGAGTAGAACACGATCCTTGCAATGCGCAAGTTGCTTGTCCTTTGCCCCAAATTAACCATAGAACTGTTCAGCACCTTCCCAAATTGTCCAAAAGCCTGTCGGTACAATTTACGATGCCACCGACACGGCATCACTGACAAAATCCTTCGAGGGCAATGAGTGTTGCTAACAGCGCCATCGCCTCCATAATTCTGGGTTCTGCGATGGAAAGCACCTTGCGGGGGCATCTTAAAGCAGAAGCACGCCTCTAACGCCTCCAAACCAGTTTAGGGAGAGAGGGGAGACAAGAAATAAGACTGAACCTGTACCTGCACGGTTGCGGCACTTAGAGGCCTAACAGCAAGCACAACTGCGAATAAGCACTACGCATTGGCCAGGCACGCAGACTCATCTTGAAGCAGTGCTGCATGCCATTTTAAGTGGTAACGACCATTTGCGGAGACCGACAATATCAGACTTTTCAAATGCTGTTGACAAACGAAGCGCACCTCCTGTACTACTCCACTGGCACATGGCAAATTTGGACATGCTAACCCGCTTCTGGCAATATGCGCTGTACGCTGCACAATATATTCATACGACACCGCCAACGGAGTGCATTTGAATTCTGGAGTCTAACAGGCACCCCTGAGCACAGTACACTTATCGCAGAGTTATTTCTTGGAGCTCATACGCGTGCCATCATCTACAGAAGGAAATGCTTCAAGCACAGCGACTTCTCCACAATCGGCATATGAGAAGTCTAGGCTATGCGACAGAACCAAACACAGTCACTGGTAAGACGACAAGAAGCCAAAGCAAATCAAATTTCCTTTACAACAACACGCGTTGCTTGAAGGAAGGCCTGCCGTATCCACTTGCTTTGTTCACTACTATCCCCGTACACGCCCAGCGACGCCATGTTGTGTTGGAGTAAACGCGTCAAACTTGCTTTAACTTCGGAATGCACTAAAGCCGACTTCTCTACATCCTACAGTGTTCTTATTAGGTACGTTCACTACACCCAAACGGGCTTGAGAGGAATTTACCGGTACGCGTACCACACTGTACCATTCGGCTTACTTGTAAGCACATGAGCAACCCAGCGCAGTGCGGCAGGCGGCCGGGAGCTAGACGGAGCTCAGGTCAAAGCTACAATGACTAAATTGATGCCAGACGAAACGCAACAAAGGACCAGCAAAACCGAGAACGCAACTCTTGAGAATCCCTTTTGCCCTCAATTAGTCCAGCAGTGTCTAGCTGCAGCAGCAACAGAGTCGAAGGGCTGTTGCTTTCATGGATATGCAAGCAAATCAGTTTAAAAGGACTAAAGCAGCAATTTCGAAATCCACACATCTCATTTGGCGCTTCTAGGTAGGCGATTTCATATGCGGCAGCACCCTCGTGAAAATCACTGGCGCCTCAACTCGACCTTCACTACGTAGATAGACCTCATTTGCTCTACATCGGCAATGCTTCAAACAATCACTACTTTTCAGGTAGGATTGGGCAGCTTTAGAGTGGCCACCACAGATCGACATTCACATAATGCCAAGCGGTTAATACAGTTAATAGTGAATTAGCAGCAAGAACGGCAATATGTGAATTTGCTTCAAAGACTACGCCTGCAGATACGGGCAAGCAACACACCTTCTTTTACGGAAAGCTCGTTTTCCAAGTCTGTCAGTCAGCTCCGGTTCTGCTAGGAAACGATCTGAGTCGTTCATCACAGGCGCGCATGCCGCTATATTTGCTCATCGTGTACATCGCGGCATCACACGGGCACCAGCGGTGTGCACAGTTTGTGCCTAGCGGCAACGCACTTCCTAATTTAGCTCGAAATTTGCACCGGGTGTACGCATATCTGCCATATTGAAGCCTCCGACGATTCACCGTTGCTCTGATCGAGCTCGCGTGAAGGCCGTCACTTTAGCTATGGCAATGTATAAGGGTGAATATAGCACCTGCGTTTTCCAGATGCAGTATCCCGGCTGCTAGCCATCAAGCTCCCACTCACCACCGTAGGCGAATATCACGCACCTCGCTTGTAGCCTCCACTATGCGCTTCAGCATAATGCATTCAACTAGCCCTCCTGTCCTTGATATGAGCACCTTCATCAAGTCTTGATTCACCATAATTAATGGCGCAGCTCGTTCATGTGAAAGCTTAGTGCCTGGAGTCCAAAATTAGCCAACGCTCCAGAATATGAACACCACTGTCCGGAAAGGAGCTCTTAGTTCTACACGCCAAACAGGTCAAATCGTCCGATTGAATCTGGAGGCAGCATCACTTTGCTGGTGGAATAGATTTTTCCCCATCGAGAACGAAAACGCTCCAGACTATTAGCGGTATACGTGAAAAAGAAAGGTATGAGCCACCATTGCTTGCTGGTCTGCAGCATGCACAGTTTCAAGCTTCCATAAAATTCGCACCCTGATTTATTTATTACGCGAGCACGCCACCAAATCGCCAACTGTGTTGTTAGTGGATATCGTAGGTGGTTGCAATTGGAGGCGTGAAAGTGAATTGCTTCAGGCTGGTCGCGGCTACCCCCTACCCCAAGATATGGCTAAGCAGTTCTCTTCCTTCGTCTGCAAGCTTCTGCCATGAAGATGATTCAAAGCATCTTGAGATTAAATGAATGCGAGCTCAGAAATACACTTGACACCACTGCCTCCCCCTTTAAAGGATTGACACACTTGGCATGTAAACAATTCTTATAGCCCATTTACTTCCCAGCATCACAGCTTTATAGTGTGAGGCAAGGGATGCTTTTGCAGAACACCGCACACCGCGGTTGGCCGCATCAGTACTAGCATTATCAGTAGCCTGGCATTTATATGCGGCACGCTCGAGCACTACGTTTAGCAGTCCAGCAAATGATTGACGGGCTCCCCACTTTGCAACGCGGTACCCACGACATTGCCGGCATTGCTTGTACACGCACAGAAACAGCGACTTCTAATCGAATTTTTATGTGCTGCTAGCGTACTTCCTGGGACCGCAACATACCGTACAAATGCACGCCGTAGTTTATTCGCGTAACGCAGCCGCCGATGGGGCAGATTACACAATCCGCATCTCAGAACCCGCCCCGTGTTGTCTGGAAAGCAAGAAGGGTTGGCCAAAGGTGGTTCGGGCAAAGCAACAATTCACTTCTGTAACACAGTGCTTTCGCACTCTTACGCTCATGCACAAACCCAAATTGTGTGCCGAATGAGTAGAAGCAGTGAAAACGGTAGCTCTAGCGCCATACTACCCAATAGACCTCCATAGCATTGCAGGCAAAGGCAGACACCGGCGACAAAAAGTGAGCCTGTGGCAAGCTCAGATCTCTTAGCAGCAACCTCTTGAAGAGGAAGATTTTATCCATTGGCTATCCGCATATACTCGAAAAAATGTTGCTTCGCACTCCTTGGCGCAATTATACGTGCTGCCTTTAATGTGAGGCTAATATACATGTATACAAAGCATGCATTGTTTACTTGCAAAGGCACATTAAGAGCTACTAAGTGCAAAGGCTGGGGTTGACGAGAACGCGGCAAAGCATCGGCGCTTGAATGCAGTTGGCGCTAGAATGGTACGCAGAAGCCTGGTGAATGATGCATGATCGTGTAACTCCGTATGGCAGTCAAAATACAAGATCTACCCCGTTTTCAATACCCTTGCTCAGTAGCAATCTTAGCGCTATTGGCTTTTCACTGTCCCACATCCTGAAGTAGCGCATAATTGCACAATAGTACGTCATACCTTGTGCGCATAGTGCTGTCTGCATGCGATGCAAAGCCGATGACAAGGCGCTTGTCAGTACCCCAGAAGCTATTGTTACGCATCAGGCAAAATAGTCACTGTATGCCGGAATAAGCGGCCAACTGTCGCTTCTCATAATGGTGCAGTCCAACATTTTGCTCCGTTTCATTCGCACACTGTAACCGATGAAACCGCCAAAACTATAAAATGTATGCATCGAACGCGTACAGTAATGCTGTTTTGCAGCATTATTCGCGCTGCTTTCAAGCGTGATTCGCGATCATCCGTTAGAAGTGGGGACAAATGTTGACAAGCGACTATGTTAAGCCCTAGAGCGAGCACAAGTCTTGGAGGTCCAGTCTCAATAGGAAAGCTGTGCTAAAGCAAAGGGCACATAAATGGTGGTTTAAGGATTATTGGAGACTCGATCAAGCATGAAGTGGCTGCATCCTAGCATCGTGGCTGCACTCAACATTCCTGGAGCATGGTAATCCGCTTTCGAGCCTACCCTTCGAAACTGCCTGGACGAATTTCTAGCTTGTGCTCACTGTCTGTGAGGTGTCATATACAAGATTAATTTCACTATAGTGCTCCCATTCCTACTGTGACTAGTTAGAACTATCTACCTGGAAGGCAAAACGCCCTTTGCTGCTCAATTGGGGTTTGAAGTGCTGGCATGATGGCGTCGTTCATGCCTGAATGAGTTAGTCGTGGTTCCCCCATGCAAGCACGGTAGCAAGCATAAACCCATGAATCAAAGCTGACGAATTCAAGTGGAATACCTCTCTGTAAAATGCGTCACGAAACGCTGTAGAGGGCTCACACAAACAGCAATGCACACACACAACAAAAGAGGCAAGCGCTTCACAAAAGCCACTTGGAGCTCGACCACCGGTATAAAACCTGTGCAGAACCAAGAGTAGCAGAGCGACAGGCATTCCGGCTCCGTAGGAAGGAAGATAGCTCGTTTCCGCCAAGCCCAGATCCGCAACGCAAACTCACATGCTTAGACATCTGCACAGCCGGGGCGCATGAAAGGAGCGGATAATCCCAGCCCTTATCCACGAATGTTGTACCGATGAAGTGCATTACCACTCCAGAACTATGTGGTGCCAGCGGCATGCAGGGCTGGTCGGCTGGCCCATCCCAGCGACCGCCGGCTAGGATTCCTGTGATCCAATGCCAGAGGGAGCAAGTGTCAGCATCAGGTTGGCGTAGACATACACAATGGCACAAAACAAAACGAAGTAGTTTTGACTGCTAGCGTGACGGACTGTGTTAGTGCGCATGAAGCTGGATTGCGTTTCGTTGCCCAGATGCATCTGGCTTGCTCTCCCGCAACTCTTACCTACGGGCATTTAATAGTTTATCGAGAGGCCCACTCTCCATTGGGCTACGCGGTGTGCTTAGTACCAAAGTCCATATCGTATGTAAAGCCAACCCTCTCTGTTTTCAAAGTTGATGTGTGCTCTGTGGAAGCAGGATACTCCCGTGTAGAGAACAAACTAAATGCATCCATGCCCTCTGTAGCAGTCAAAAGCAATCCCTGTCCAAGTGTTTTGCGCCAACCGATAGGTATCCCCTGAAATCTTCCCTTAATCAGTAGAAAAATAGTTGAAGTTAGCAATGCGTTTTACATTCGAGTTCCTCTGTACCCTTTGTTCCTCCCACAAGACTGCCACACCCACGACTTGCCCATATGCTTCAAGCCTCCGATTATTGCTGCACCAGAATTCGTCCAAGATTGTTCAGCTATATTTCAGAAGACGGTGTGCCTTTGGTCTGTAACTCGTAAAACGAAGTTTAAAGCAACCGCGCATGCCTCTCCCCTGTTAGCTGCTTTAGGAAACTAAATCGTTGAATACCCCATATCATTTTACGCGTTCTCATGCGGGAAGCCCGAACACTTCTGTACGTAATGGCAGTCTCAGCCGAATCCTTTCCGAGCAAATCACAGGCACATTACAGGATCTCAGGACCCGCCTTCTAGAATGGCACAATGTCGCTTCATAATCTAAAGACGGCTGCAAGGTGATGTCGTGAGCACAAATATTTTGCACACTCATACTACAATATTTGCAAAGGCAGTGGCAAGGCAGCATGATGGCATAGGAGCAGCAACAGGAAATTAACTAGACCAAACAATGCTCTTCCAGTCACAAACGCCCTCGTTGTGCTATTATTCCAAAATACACGGAGTTTAGTGTGGGTAGCATCAGGCCTCTAAAACCGGGTTTGATGAAAGCTAATACTATGCGGAGCAGCGCATCACCACAGAATATACTGGTGGCACCTTATTCTGACTGCCCCCGGTCAGAAGCGCCGTTCCCATTATGATCCGGCTGGCACGTTGCAGATGCCCTATATCGGACATAAATGCCGCCTGCAGCTCGTGCCGTCTTTGATCAATCAGTATGCCTTTACAGAAGCTCCTTCTAGCAGCAGATACTTTTGCAAACTACAGCAGTCATCTGGGGGCATAAAGATTCTGTGGAAGACAATCATCATTCCCAACTTCCCAGGTTATTGACGCAATGGCACTTCCCAAGTCCGTCTAAAGCGCCTGAGGGCGCTTTAGAGGGAAACAGGCAGCATCATTATCCATAACTACACCAAGACCCAATGCAAAGTTGTCAGGCTGCGGCAATGAAAGCGTCTGTATGATGCGTGTTCATAAATATTGGGGTGCAAGAATAAGCGAGCAGATTATAACTGGATTTATATCCGACATTCTTGCGGACTATTAACCTCTTCCGAGTCCCATAGTGGTGATTAGGTGCTACCGCAAGCAGCTGCCACTGATGAAACGCGAGTCACGAACTTTTCACGCGAGAAGAAGAATCCACGCAAAACGCTCTAGTTGCTGCTTAAATTCATGGCTTTTCTGGGAGTTAAGATGGGGGTTCGCATTCCTAGCCAATAATTTGCACGAGCAACCAAGGCTAGCCGTTGCCTTCACGCACAACCTAGATCAAGAAAAATTCAGTTTTTCCCATGTTTCCGGAATCCTTGCGGCGGAAGGGCCTTCCTGCTCCTCATGAATACGATTACTCGCATGCACAAGTTATACTAGCCAATATGAGTCCACCAATATCTTTACACAAACAGTCATGGTCTTTTACAGTAATTTGTGAACCTGGCGAGTATTCAGCTAACATGCACAGCCATCAACTAATTTATCAAATCCAGGAATCCGAAATAGGCCCGACAGCTGAGCATTTCGGTTTCCGTCATTCTGAGCAGTTTCTACTAGGGGCGCTGCAATAGGTGGCTGATGAGTCGCATGAAACCCAAATTGCTGGGTGACTTGGCAACGAATCAGACGATATAATATCACCACACCGGTTAACACAGAGCAACCTTGAAACACGCGTGATCTTATTCATCCTACCGCCTTCTATCTATATCTAGGTAGCTCCATAATGTTGAATACGCCTATGGACTGCAAAACGTCCGGTTGCTGTGACCATGTTTACCCATGTGCTACCGCATTGTAAAACAGCTGAGAGGCTGTACATGCAGCATCATCAGTTACTCACAGGCTGCCAGCACAGACGCGACCGAAAGTTGCCGTATCGCAGAGGCTACCAGCGGCAAGGACTCCTAGGTCACCAGCGGCCCACAGAGCCTTAAACCTCTTCGCAGCGGTTACCTTAACACATTCATCTGCCCCTGCAGCCACTGCCGTGCCTAAACTCAAAAGTTGAGATCTTTCCGAATAGACCGGAAGCTCGTTTGCGTTGTACCTCTGGATTTGCGAGGCACTGAACAACTGTGAATAATAATTCATTGCACAACCACGATTAAGAAGGATTCCTGGGGGTCTTGCTCGCCAGGTAATCCCAGCCCTGCTTATCCTTTCGTAGAGTAGTTGTACATTGGCGTGCTTTCCTAGTTCTCCCTTCGTGCCAGGCACAGGTGAACCCACGAAGAACTACTGGCCCTTTTACCAGCAATACACTCGGTGGCTCAACATTTGTTGCGAACGCTGCTGTGTAACTTCAAAACTAGCGGCCTGCGGCATTCTTCGAAAGCTTAAAGACATATGGGCAGGCCAGGCCCCGGTAAGCATGGTTCCCACTTGTCAATAAAAGCATACCCCTGGGCATTCTTAGTTGCACTGTATTATCTCACTGATGCACGCTTTCCCTACGCTTTTCAACCGAAGCTGCTCACTGCAGTGGAATGCCATGCCTATGTTTGGCATATCTCTGGGCTGTGCAGACAAAACGGTGTGTGTAGCATTAATCCGCGGTGCGTACAAGCATTCACACACCTAGGCCCTCATACTTCCATACTGCGGTTGCCCACAGGTTTTACAACAACAAAACGCTGTCAAAAGAGTGGCGGCTTTCCTTTTTTCCAACGAGCAGTTCGGTTCCTCGGGAGTCCTATGCAAACCGTCCTTCCCCTGGCATTCTTTCCAGCAGTGGATTCCTTTCGCACACGCCATATTCTCCCTAACGTCAACAACGCTTTTGTTTACGTATTACCATCACAGTCCACACAGTTCTCTGCGCCAGTCGAGTCTGCGATATGCTCTCCCGTGCGACGCGTCTCGCTAGCCATCAACAGAATATGCCTCGCGGCACTCATCGCCTCTACCGAAATCAAAAGCAGTCTGCCAGCGGGCCCGTAGCGTGGGCTTTGAGGCAGACTAATAGGAATTGACAGGGTCATCAACAAAGTGCCAAGCCACCAGTATGACGCCTGCGATACTTCATTTAGCACATTAGTATTCAGGCTACTAAGGAATAACACTTCTCGCTCGCCTGGAAGCACCCTCGCACAGCTCCAAAACAATTAAGCAGCTCATCACTCTCTATACCCTAACTCGGAGCCATCAGCGTTACTTATTCTCCGTGCACGACTAACGTAGAGCGACAAACATTTATCGCAACAGGCACCAGCAGAAATCCCCTCATGCTGGCAGCTAATTAATGTTCCTGCTACACCATGGGGAAACAGCGCACACAAAAAAGTCTCCCCTTTGCTTGCTCGCAGCTGCTATACCGTTGCGTGCACGGTTGACATGCGCTGTCCCGTGTTCTCACCCTCTGTGACTGTTCACAGCCCCCATGATATCAGCTCACCGACAACTGTGCCCCTTTGCTGTTATTCCCAAAGCAGTTCGCAGGCTCGCCTCGCAATGCTCCTGTAAGCCGTCTTCGCCTTTGCGCCCTTCCTAACTGTGTACTTCTATACCCGCGGCATATTCCTGTAGTGCAAGCAAACTCTACTGCTTAAAAACCGCTAACACACCCGTTGGAAAGCAATAGGCTGAACCAGCAGCCTGCATTCGCCCGGCGCATCTCGCTGTCAGTCAGGGAAACATTTCCTTCAGCACAGCCCACGGCTACGTAAATCAAACCCAGTCCAGCACGAGAAACCGGTTTCTAGACACGGCAATGGCAGCTGACCTGGTCCTCCTCAGAGCAACACACCACCAATACAGCATCCGTGACACTGCAATCAGCTCCTCAGCAGTTACACCACTCAAAGAAAGCAGGCATTGTAACACTCAAGAAAAAAAGGAACGCCTACGTCGATCAGGCCAGCCATCGCTTACAGACACACACATCCGCCGCATCAACCAACACTGCTTTGGTCCAGCGGCATGCAGCAACCCACTGTGACTGGCCTGCATTCTTTGGCTTAGCTTCTTTCTTTCATGACAGTGCTAACACTCTGCGTGCTCGCTAATCTGCAGCGGATGCAGTTGCTAAACTGGGAGTCGCGTATCCTCACCGGCTGTCGGTGTTCACAATCTCCATAGCATAGTTCCGCTCACACATAATCAGGGCTCTACTCTGCCTACAAGCCGTTCGCAGACTCTTCTCGCAGCACCTCTCCAAGCCGTCTGCCTCTTCGCATTCTTCCCAACTGTAGACGCTTATCGACAAGAGATATTCTCTCCAGCTTCACCAGAAGCCTTTGCATGAAAGCCGTCCATGTATGCGCTTGGGAACAATACACTGCGCCAGTCGAAACTGCCGTCTGCGTTCGAGAGCAACGCATCTTGCCGCGTGCCAGCAGAGCAGGTCTTGCGGCACTTTTTATGCCCACTGAAATCAAAAACAGATCAACACGGGCACGCAATGTGGGCTTCGAGATACACGGATGGGAGCTGCCGGAGTCCTCAGTAATGCCTCAAACCTGGCAACGACGCCCTGCAGAGATATGAAGCCTCGCAATTTTGCTGGTCATCATTTTCTGTCCCAGCTTGCTTCTCACGCGCCGCTTGGCTCACATTGTCTTCGCCGCAAAGCTGGCCTATAATTGCTGCTGCGTTTCAAGCAACCGTCGTAACAGCTTTCAAGTGGGCTCACCCTCTGTCGCAGTTCATGCTCTTCACAAAACAATTCCGCCGATGCATCTGTGGCTTCGCTCTCTCCTTACAAGCGGTTCGCAGACCCTCTTCGCAGTACCTCTGCAAGCCTTCAGCCGCTTCACATTCTTCCCAGCTGTGGCTGCCTGTTCACATGACACATTTTCTCCAGCGTCAACAAAGTTGCTGCCCGCCTACTGCCGATATATTTTTTTGGAACCAATACATTGCGCCAGTCGAGGATGCCGCATGCATTTGCGGGCGAAGCAACTCCCTAGCCCTAAAAGCGTCCCGACGCATCAATCCCTCATACTGGCATCGAAAGCAATACAAGAGCGATATCTTAACTTGGGCAATGCGGCAGAGATGGTAGGTGACGGACTACTCGGCGAAACGCCACATCTCCAAAGTGACATAAAAATATCAGTAGCCAATGAAGAAAGTGAAACTATGTGCTTTTCGTTTCCACCTGGGCGCAATCTGATCTACTCCAAAATCTCCATCATAGCACCCAGCAACAGCTTCCTGCAGATATGAAGGCATCTATTCCTGCTGAGAGCCACTCCTTGTTCCACCTTTCTCCTGCATTACATCAAGCACGCTGCAGCCTCCCCAGAGATTCATTCATTGGGTGCTTTCGCTCCAAACGCGCTTTGCCATACTCACCCTCTGCTTGCTCCCCCACCGCACAGCATCGAACCCGCGATAGATGCCCCACTTTGCTCTCTCTCTACAACCATATCGCTGACCCTCCTCCCAACGCCTCGGCAAGCCCGCTCCTTCTTCCCAACCTTCCTAACTACTGCTTTCTACATAGTGCATTTTACCCCCTCTTCATCAACAAGCCCTTTCCCTACCAACCGTCCAAACGCCTATGCATGCGATGCGAGAGGGCCGCGTCCTCCACACAGCGCTAAACCACCAATACACCGTCCGGGACAATGCAGTCACCTCCTCACCATTCAATCCAGTCAAAGCAGACGTTGGAACACTCAACGCCAAAGACACCGCTTACGCCCATATGGCCTGCCAACGCTTACATAGACACACATTCACCCCACCACCGTTCGCAGTTGCTGCACAACCCGTCGTTAGCACGTACCTTCTGGGACTGCTCAGCATCTACATAACACAAACTCCATGAATCATGCCCCACTGTGCTCTCTCCCTACAAGCATATCGCTGGCCCTCCTACCAACGCCTCGGCAAGCCTGCTGCGTCTTCGTATTATGCCTAACTGCAGTTTCCTGTGTGCAGCACAGTGAGGCTCCTGCGTCACCAAGCCCTTTCCCCGCCAACCGCCCAAACGCCTATGCATGCGATGCGAGAGGGCCGCGTCCTGCACACAGCGCTAAACCACCAATACACCGTCCGGGACAATGCAGTCACCTCCTCACCATTCAATCCATTCAAAGCAGACGTTGGAACACACAACGCCAACGACAACGCTTGCGTCCATATGGCCTGCCAACGCTTACATAGACACACATTCACCCCACCACCGTGCGCAGTTGCTGCACAACCCGTCGTCAGCACGTACCTGCTGGGACTGTTCAGCATCTACATAACACAACCTCCGCGAATGATGCCCCAATGTGCTCTCTCCCTACAACCATATCGCTGACCCTCCTCCCAACGCCTCGGCAAGCCCGCTGCTTCTTCCCAACCTTCCTAATTACTGCCTTCTACATAGTGCATTTTACCCCCTCTGCGTCACCAAACCCTTTCCCCGCCAACCGCCCAAACGCCTATGCATGCGATGCGAGAGGGCCGCGTCCTCCACACAGCGCTAAACCACCAATACACCGTCCGGCACAATGCAGCCACCTCCTCACCATTCAATCCAGTCAAAGCAGACGTTGGAACACTCAATGCCAAAGACAACGCTTACGTCCATATGGCCTGCCAACGCTTACATAGACCCACATCCACCCCACCCCCGCGCGCAGTTGCTGCTCAACCTGTCCTCCACACAGCGCTAAACCACCAATACACCGCCCGGGCCAATGCAGTCACCTCCTCACCATTCAATCCAGTCAAAGCAGACGTTGGAACACTCAACGCCAAAGACAACGCTTACGCCCATATGGCCTGCCAACGCTTACATAGACACACACCCACCCCACCCCCCTGCGAAGTTGCTGCACAGCCCGTCGTTAGCACGTACCTGCTGGGACTGTTCAGCGTCTACGTAACACAACCTCCGTGAATGATGCTCCAATTTGCTCTCTCCCTACAACCATATCGCTGACCCTCCTCCAAACGCCTCGGCAAGCCTGCTGCGTCTTCGTATTATGCCTAACTGCAGCTTTCTGTGCGCAGCACAGTGAGGCTCCTGCGTCACCAAGCCCTTCCCCTACCCACCGTCTAATCGGCCATGCATGCGATGCGAGAGGGCCGCGTCCTCCACACAGCGCTAAACCACCAATACACCGTCCGGGACAATGCCGTCACCTCCTCACCATTCAATCCATTCAAAGCAGACGTTGGAACACACAACGCCAAAGCCAACGCTCACATCCATATGGCCTGCCAACGCTTACATAGACACACATCCACCCCACCACCGTGCGCAGTTGCTGCACAGCCCGTCGTTAGCACGTACCTGCTGGGACTGTTCAGAATCTACATAACACAACCTTCGTGAATGATGCCCCAATTTGCTCTCTCCCTACAACCATATCGCTGACACTCGTCGCAACGCCCCGGCAAGCCCGCTCCTTCTTCGCATCCGTCCTAACTGCAGCTTTCTGTGCGCAGCACAGTGAGGCTCCTGCGTCACCAAACCCTTTCCCTACACACCGTCTAATCGGCCATGCATGCGATGCGTGCTGGCCGCGTCCTGCACACAGCGCTAAACCACCAATACACCGTCCGTGACAGTGCAGTCACCTCCTCACCATTCAATCCAGTCAAAGCAGACGTTGGAACACTCAACGCCAAAGGCAACGCTTACGCCCATATGGCCTGCCAACGCTTACATAGACACACATCCACCCCACCACCGTGCGCAGTTGCTGCACAGCCCGTCGTTAGCACGTACCTGCTGGGACTGTTCAGCGTCTACATAACACAACCTCCGTGAATGATTCTCCAATTTGCTCTCTCCCTACAACCATATCGCTGACCCTCCTCCAAACGCCTCGGCAAGCCTGCTGCGTCTTCGTATTGTGCCTAACTGCAGTTTCCTGTGCGCAGCACAGTGAGGCTCCTGCGTCACCAAGCCCTTTCCCTACACACCGTCTAATCGGCCATGCATGCGATGCGAGAGGGCCGCGTCCTGCACACAGCGCTAAACCACCAATACACCGTCCGGGACAATGCAGTCACCTCCTCACCATTCAATCCATTCAAAGCAGACGTTGGAACACACAACGCCAAAGCCAACGCTCACATCCATAGGGCCTGCCAACGCTTACATAGACACACATCCACCCCACCACCGTGCGCAGTTGCTGCACAACCCGTCGTTAGCACGTACCTGTTGGGACTGTTCAGCATCTACATAACACAACCTCCGTGAATGATTCTCCAATTTGCTCTCTCCCTACAACCATATCGCTGACCCTCCTCCCAACGCCTCGGCAAGCCCGCTTCTTCTTCCCAACCTTCCTAATTACTGCTTTCTACATAGTGCATTCTACCCCCTCTGCGTCAACAAACCCTTTCCCTACACACCGTCTAATCGGCCATGCATGCGATGCGAGAGGGCCGCGTCCTCCACACAGCGCTAAACCACCAATACACCGTCCGTGACAGTGCAGTCACCTCCTCACCATTCAATCCAGTCAAAGCAGACGTTGGAACACTCAACGCCAAAGGCAACGCTTACGCCCATATGGCCTGCCAACGCTTACATAGACACACATCCACCCCACCACCGTGCGCAGTTGCTGCACAGCCCGTCGTTAGCACGTACCTGCTGGGACTGTTCAGCGTCTACGTAACACAACCTCCGTGAATGATTCTCCAATTTGCTCTCTCCCTACAACCATATCGCTGACCCTCCTCCCAACGCCTCGGCAAGCCCGCTTCTTCTTCCCAACCTTCCTAATTACTGCTTTCTACATAGTGCATTCTACCCCCTCTGCGTCACCAAGCCCTTTCCCTACACACCGTCTAATCGGCCATGCATGCGATGCGTGCTGGCCGCGTCCTCCACACAGCGCTAAACCACCAATACACCGTCCGGGCCAATGCAGTCACCTCCTCACCATTCAATCCACTCAAAGCAGACGTTGGAACACACAACGCCAAAGCCAACGCTCACATCCATAGGGCCTGCCAACGCTTACATAGACACACATCCACCCCACCACCGTGCGCAGTTGCTGCACAACCCGTCGTTAGCACGTACCTGCTGGGACTGTTCAGCATCTACATAACACAACCTCCGTGAATGATTCTCCAATTTGCTCTCTCCCTACAACCATATCGCTGACCCTCCTCCCAACGCCTCGGCAAGCCCGCTTCTTCTTCCCAACCTTCCTAATTACTGCTTTCTACATAGTGCATTCTACCCCCTCTGCGTCAACAAACCCTTTCCCTACCCACCGTCTAATCGGCCATGCATGCGATGCGAGAGGGCCGCGTCCTCCACACAGCGCTAAACCACCAATACACCGTCCGTGACAGTGCAGTCACCTCCTCACCATTCAATCCAGTCAAAGCAGACGTTGGAACACTCAACGCCAAAGACAACGCTTACGCCCATATGGCCTGCCAACGCTTACATAGACACACATCCACCCCACCACCGTGCGCAGTTGCTGCACAGCCCGTCGTTAGCACGTACCTGCTGGGACTGTTCAGCGTCTACATAACACAACCTCCGTGAATGATGCTCCAATTTGCTCTCTCCCTACAACCATATCGCTGACCCTCCTCCAAACGCCTCGGCAAGCCTGCTGCGTCTTCGTATTGTGCCTAACTGCAGTTTTCTGTGCGCAGCACAGTGAGGCTCCTGCGTCACCAAGCCCTTTCCCCGCCAACCGCCCAAACGCCTATGCATGCGATGCGAGAGGGCCGCGTCCTCCACACAGCGCTAAACCACCAATACACCGTCCGGGACAATGCAGTCACCTCCTCACCATTCAATCCATTCAAAGCAGACGTTGGAACACACAACGCCAACGACAACGCTTGCGTCCATATGGCCTGCCAACGCTTACATAGACACACATTCACCCCACCACCGTGCGCAGTTGCTGCACAACCCGTCGTCAGCACGTACCTGCTGGGACTGTTCAGCATCTACATAACACAACCTCCGCGAATGATGCCCCAATGTGCTCTCTCCCTACAACCATATCGCTGACCCTCCTCCCAACGCCTCGGCAAGCCCGCTGCTTCTTCCCAACCTTCCTAATTACTGCCTTCTACATAGTGCATTTTACCCCCCCTGCGTCAACAAACCCTTTCCCCGCCAACCGCCCAAACGCCTATGCATGCGATGCGAGAGGGCCGCGTCCTCCACACAGCGCTAAACCACCAATACACCGTCCGGCACAATGCAGTCACCTCCTCACCATTCAATCCAGTCAAAGCAGACGTTGGAACACTCAATGCCAAAGACAACGCTTACGTCCATATGGCCTGCCAACGCTTACATAGACCCACATCCACCCCACCCCCCCGCGCAGTTGCTGCTCAACCTGTCCTCCACACAGCGCTAAACCACCAATACACCGCCCGGGCCAATGCAGTCACCTCCTCACCATTCAATCCAGTCAAAGCAGACGTTGGAACACTCAACGCCAAAGGCAACGCTTACGCCCATATGGCCTGCCAACGCTTACATAGACACACACCCACCCCACCCCCCTGCGCAGTTGCTGCACAGCCCGTCGTTAGCACGTACCTGCTGGGACTGTTCAGCGTCTACGTAACACAACCTCCGTGAATGATTCTCCAATTTGCTCTCTCCCTACAACCATATCGCTGACCCTCCTCCAAACGCCTCGGCAAGCCTGCTGCGTCTTCGTATTATGCCTAACTGCAGCTTTCTGTGCGCAGCACAGTGAGGCTCCTGCGTCACCAAGCCCTTCCCCTACCCACCGTCTAATCGGCCATGCATGCGATGCGAGAGGGCCGCGTCCTCCACACAGCGCTAAACCACCAATACACCGTCCGGGACAATGCCGTCACCTCCTCACCATTCAATCCATTCAAAGCAGACGTTGGAACACACAACGCCAAAGCCAACGCTCACATCCATATGGCCTGCCAACGCTTACATAGACACACATCCACCCCACCACCGTGCGCAGTTGCTGCACAGCCCGTCGTTAGCACGTACCTGCTGGGACTGTTCAGAATCTACATAACACAACCTTCGTGAATGATGCCCCAATTTGCTCTCTCCCTACAACCATATCGCTGACACTCGTGGCAACGCCTCGGCAAGCCCGCTCCTTCCTCGCATCCGTCCTAACTGCAGCTTTCTGTGCGCAGCACAGTGAGGCTCCTGCGTCACCAAACCCTTTCCCTACACACCGTCTAATCGGCCATGCATGCGATGCGAGAGGGCCGCGTCCTGCACACAGCGCTAAACCACCAATACACCGTCCGTGACAGTGCAGTCACCTCCTCACCATTCAATCCAGTCAAAGCAGACGTTGGAACACTCAACGCCAAAGGCAACGCTTACGCCCATATGGCCTGCCAACGCTTACATAGACACACATCCACCCCACCACCGTGCGCAGTTGCTGCACAGCCCGTCGTTAGCACGTACCTGCTGGGACTGTTCAGCGTCTACATAACACAACCTCCGTGAATGATTCTCCAATTTGCTCTCTCCCTACAACCATATCGCTGACCCTCCTCCAAACGCCTCGGCAAGCCTGCTGCGTCTTCGTATTGTGCCTAACTGCAGTTTCCTGTGCGCAGCACAGTGAGGCTCCTGCGTCACCAAGCCCTTTCCCTACACACCGTCTAATCGGCCATGCATGCGATGCGAGAGGGCCGCGTCCTCCACACAGCGCTAAACCACCAATACACCGTCCGGGACAATGCAGTCACCTCCTCACCATTCAATCCAGTCAAAGCAGACGTTGGAACACACAACGCCAAAGCCAACGCTCACATCCATAGGGCCTGCCAACGCTTACATAGACACACATCCACCCCACCACCGTGCGCAGTTGCTGCACAACCCGTCGTTAGCACGTACCTGCTGGGAATGTTCAGCATATACATAACACAACCTCCGTGAATGATGCCCCAATGCGCTCTCTCCCTACAACCATGTCGCTGACCCTCCTCCCAACGCCTCGGCAAGCCCGCTTCTTCTTCCCAACCTTTCTAACTACTGCTTTCTACATAGTGCATTCTACCCCCTCTGCGTCAACAAACCCTTTCCCTACCCACCGTCCAAACGCCTATGCATGCGATGCGAGAGGGCCGCGTCCTCCACACAGAGCTAAACCACCAATACACCGTCCGGGACAATGCAGTAACCTCCTCACCATTCAATCCTGTCGAAGCAGACGTTAGAACACTCAACGCCAAAGACAACGCTTACGCCCATATGGCCTGCCAACGCTTACATAGACACACATCCACCCCACCACCGTGCGCAGTTGCTGCACAACCCGTCGTTAGCACGTACCTGCTGGGACTGTTCAGCATCTACATAACACAACCTCCGTGAATGATGCCCCAATGCTGCTCTCTCCCTACAACCATATCTCTGGCACTCGTCGCAACGCCTCGGCAAGCCCGCTCCTTCTTCGCATCCGTCCTAACTGCAGCTTTCTGTGCGCAGCACAGTGAGGCTCCTGCGTCACCAAACCCTTTCCCTACCCACCGTCTAATCGGCCATGCATGCGATGCGAGAGGGCCGCGTCCTCCACACAGCGCTAAACCACCAATACACCGTCCGTGACAGTGCAGTCACCTCCTCACCATTCAATCCATTCAAAGCAGACGTTGGAACACTCAACGCCAAAGCCAACGCTTACGCCCATATGGCCTGCCAACGCTTACATAGACACACATTCACCCCACCACCGTGCGCAGTTGCTGCACAACCCGTCGTCAGCACGTACCTGCTGGGACTGTTCAGCATCTACATAACACAACCTCCGTGAATGATTCTCCAATTTGCTCTCTCCCTACAACCATATCGCTGACCCTCCTCCAAACGCCTCGGCAAGCCTGCTGCGTCTTCGTATTATGCCTAACTGCAGCTTTCGGTGCGCAGCACAGTGAGGCTCCTGCGTCACCAAGCCCTTTCCCTACACACCGTCTAATCGGCCATGCATGCGATGCGAGAGGGCCGCGTCCTCCACACAGCGCTAAACCACCAATACACCGTCCGGGACAATGCAGTCACCTCCTCCCCATTCAATCCAGTCGAAGCAGACGTTAGAACACTCAACGCCAAAGACAACGCTTACGCCCATATGGCCTGCCAACGCTTACATAGACACACATCCACCCAACCCCCCTGCGCAGTTGCTGCACAGCCCGTCGTTAGCACGTACCAGCTGGGACTGTTCAGAATCTACATAACACAACCTCCGTGAATGATGCCCCAATTTGCTCTCTCCCTACAACCATATCGCTGACACTTGTCGCAAGGCCTCGGCAAGCCCGCTCCTTCTTAGCATCCGTACTAACTGCAGCTTTCTGTGCGCAGCACAGTGAGGCTCCTGCGTCACCAAACCCTTTCCTTACCCACCATCGGAGTGTCCAAGCAAGCCAGGCGAGCTGGCGTGGTCCTCCACACAGCGCTAAACCACCAATACACCGTCCGGGGCAATGCAGTCGCCTCCTCACCACTCAAAACAGACGTTGTAACGGTCAATGCGAAAAGAAACACTAAGTCTATCTTAGCACCCAACGTTTACAGGCACAAAAAACCGCCGCACCAACCAACGCTGCCCCGATCCAAAGATATGCCGCAACCCAGTCTGCCTGACATTGCTTGTTTGACTTGCCTTCCTCTCCAGGAGACAGGGAAAACATAACCCAGTCTCGGACTTCCGACCAGCAATGTGCGCAGTTGCTTCACAACCCATCTCTTGTACGTACGGCCTCGGCCTGTTAAGTATCTTGTCGAAATAGAATCCCTGAACCCTGAAACGTGCGTGACGCCGATAACCCTGCTCCAAGGCCCATCACATGCCTCTAACTGCCAATGAAATAAACATGCGTGACGCCGATAACCCTGCTCGAAGAAGGACGCCGTCCTGTTCTTCACAGAGCATGAGGATCGTTGGGCTGTCAGCGGCTAACGCACTTGCTAAAATATTAGGCGGTTCTACAAGCTTACTCGGTGGGCAGATGCAGGATGGGAAATCACTTACTACAGCCCTACGTGAGTGCGCTCGCTTTCACAACACCCACTACGCCAGTCAAATCATTACCAGTCAAATGGAGGCTTACCGCTACCCCATTGCCCACTAGTTCATTGACAGCCGGGAATTAAGGAGCTACTTCCCTCCAGCCGATGCATGCGGGCTTCTATGCCCTTGCCGTTCGACCAACGCCAGGTTGCAGCGCGAGGCATGAAACTCAGATGCTACGGAGAAATTCCGAAGGCGTTATCCATAAAAATGTATTCCCGCTGCATCAGCCCAATGCACCATATTGACGTCTAATGCCAATTAAAAGGCATGGCCAAATGATGAGTGAAGGCAGAAGGGTTTCGAGGCGCATCCAATCCACGAGACCCTGCGCTGATCCCCTAGCACTATCCTACCCACTCATGCGCGAATTCTAGAAGCCATGCATACAGGTTTTCTTCATGTGTCCCGCAGCACAGGCATACCAGCATACAACCATCCAAACCTGGCACCATTACACCCATTCGCTAAAAGAAAAGCGAAACCGCCACAGAAGCCCGTGGCGTGCCATCCCCAACCAACTCTACAGTTAGCGTACTTCCTGCATATTGGTTGACGCCACACAGTTCAGTGCTTAATCACAAGGTATTGAATTGCTGCCCAACGTTTTCGCATAACTCCCCGCACCAAGGCTGCGTCTTGCATGCAGCTATAAACCGACAACGAGCAAAGTTTGAGTTCCACACCCAGCATGTGCATTCAAAATACAAATGTGCTGGATACACTGCTTCCCTTGGCCTCCATAGGAACCAAGTCGCACACGACCCAGTGTTGTCAACCAGCATCAAGTCTCGTGCCTCATGTTAGCCACCACTGAGCAGGGGAATACGTACAGTTAAGCACAACTCGTTTGGCCGCTAAAACGGGTTTACCCGCTCATGCCGGCAATCATCCCATGCCTGCAATCGCGCAAACACTCACGAGGGCATCCCACTGCCAAACGCATTGCAGGGAACATCAGCTATTCAGGGCCTTGGTTCCAGCTGCCTGCTCAGTACGTGCTGCACCAGGGTGCACTTCATCGAACACTCATTCGAAAGCGGCATCGCTAAAGTACAGCTCGTCATAGAATGATGCGGAGGATAAGCATCTGAATCGGGCAAACTCCAGTAGTATACATGGAGATCCCCCCTAGCGTTTTTGACCTTGTTTTATGCTGTGACGCTAACAAAGCATCCTAAACGGCGTTTTGCCTAATATTGTTCAAGTCAAAATGCACTGGTGAGCACGTTGCAGCTGCACAAACTTCCATGCAGGGTTTCTACTAACCCAACTATACGGCAGAGGGTACGTAGTCTGGCCAACGCTTGCACACAACTGTTTATTTTGTGTGGAACGGCAGCATACCTCCAAACGTGGAAAGGGAAGAAGAAGTTCTGAATGTCTCAGGCGGGCTCCGAATGCGAAAGCCTCAACGCCGAGAGGGAAACATTTTGTTAACGACCAAGTCAAATGCTTCCCCCCGGGAATGGCAGGCTGAGCATCGTGGACGTCCACTCCTGCATAAGCCGCTTCCTACTTCTGCTCCCCCTCTGAAGCATCAACACATAGGATTTAGTGCTAAGCATCTCAAAGTAGCTACCTCTACGCTCAACACCGTGAACGCGGCAAAATACACAAAATTCAGTCCGTATCCTTCAGCGCTGTTGGCTGCAAAAGAGCAAGCTCGCTTGAGACTCGCATGCAGCTTCTGTGGTGCGTTTGTGGAAGATCTCTTCATTTCTTGACTGATACCCTATCTCCGCGATTAGCTTCTGCGACGTCCAGGAGCCCATCGTGCGTGCTTGAGGATTTAACGGCGATGACTTACCCACTACGCAAGATATACCGTCAGCCAACACGCAGAAACTGCCTAACAATGTTCCCAGACCCCCATTCCTCAGTATCATGTAATCAGATGAAGATGCTTGTAGCATTCCTAGCAACCTCTGTTTATCTTGCGGATATCAGCTGCTCCGATAGAGAACATGCGCCATTATCCACCATCACCAAGTGCGGAGTGAAGGCTAGCATTCGCTGTGAAGATTTCTGCACGAACAGCTTCCTCAAAGCGCTCCCAGAGATTCACAGCATAAACTGGCGTCGCCCATCTTGGCACGTTCGTACTGCTGTGATGAGCACGATATATCGAACAAACGTGCAGGAAGTCCCATAGCCTCAGCAGACGAACGCTTTACCACGGATGCCTTCATCTGTGGATGCTATGAGTAGATGGTCTTGACCGTAGTTGTGCGCACGATTCATTTCACTTGCCAACCAAGGGTGCTGTCGGCTTCATGTACCCCATCGAAGAAAATGTTCGACGTCTTCCACGGAGTGGAGACAATCGCTATCGTTTCATCAATTTGGCCAACAGTGCAGATCACATTCTCGTTGCAGCATCCAGCGTTTACTTGCACTGCTACGCACTCATCTATGGTGAGCAAATACATCTCCATATATTAACTTGTTGCGTCACTAATACTGTAGGCGGAATCCCCCTAATGCAAACGCACTACCCTTTTAGCTTCTAGCGTGGTGGCATACAGCTACGCGGGAACGTCAACCATTTCAAAATGTTTTTGGCTGTCACTTCACTCCTAGGAGGCTTACAAGCTGCATCGATTTACAGAAGGAACGTTCACTACATGGTCATCAGACGGAGGCGCATCCACCAAGCACGCATCCTTATGCTGCAGTAACCGTGCCTACTTAAAGGCAGCGGGGATAGACAGCACGCAAGTTTCAGGATGCATTTGGAAGATGAGCGCACCAAGCAGACACCAACAGTGAACGCCATTCGAGTGGATAGCAACACCACCATACGCCAGCATGGGAGATGCCGTGGAGCATGCTGTATTCGCTCAAACAGCATTGCGCAAAATTGCACCACATCTGTCTTCTGCGCTCCGCATGTGCAAGGCAGCACTAGGCCCAGGCACAGCCTCATTTCGTTGCGCAGCGTGAAGGCTTTACTGCGTCATCGTAGTCTCCCTCCAGCCTGCTCCACGACTGTGCAGTTGAGCCAAGACGAAACTCAACGGTGCACGATTCTGTTGACTAAGAAGTTCTGCTGAGTTGGCGTTGGCAAGGAAACGCTTCAGATGAATGCGCGCTGCCGTCAATTTGCAATCACGTGGAGTTGCTTTCTCTCCTGGCTAACTTCACATGGGTCTTACCCTTGATCCAGCAGGCAGTCGCATTCCTATTTGCGGCACTGATGGCCCACTTTGTGCATTCAGCTGAGGCCAAGCGGCGCGCAGCTTCGCGCTCGCGCACGTGCTGATCTCGGAACAGCCACAAACCGCATAAGCTGCAGCCATTCCCTTCACCAGCCTACATGCTGCTGGTGTTCTTAGACGTTCATCGAGGTTTCATTCCTCTCGAAATAAACTGGCGCAACAGGCAAGGGCATTTGCAACTGCAAGTGTTCCCAAGGAGTGCTTCTGGGGCAAATTGAGGTAGAAGCACAAGATATTCATTAATAATCCTAACGCCTTATTTTTTGCGTGGCCCAGTCGGTAGTTTCATGTCGAGTAGCCGCTGCGAGCTGAACTCTTCCCTGGCATGCCTATTCGGCGGCGGTTGAAATCCTTTCTACGAACTCTTCAGTTGAGGAAACGAGCGAGGGCTCAATTTGTAGCTGCACGCCAATTCCTTAGAGTAGACCTTTACAATCGTTTGCAGCACAATAGAGCAGGATGGTGCCAAGGAAACCTACAAGCGCCAAAATTGTCACTACCTGTTCGTCTCTGACAAACTGAAACTATCCTGGACGCATCTGTGAGCGGTGCGCGCGTGCAACGAACAAACTGCACAAGCCTTCACTGCGCAGTCTTCCCATTCCAGCACACCTTCATTCCGCACTGGTAGGAGACAAGCCGAAATAGGCAATTCCTTTGTGGCCTGAGCCACCTTTCCAAAAAATGAACTACCTTCGCAAGTTCAATGTATACGAAAGGCATAGAAGCCTCATGCACCTGTCACACAGCTGTACCAACTGAGTGCCGTTAAGTCATGACCCACTAGCTAAACGCAGCGTTACTAGTTGTTGAGCGGCGCCACGTAGAGAGCTCAAAACATTGATGGCACATGCTGCATTCGCTTTGGCGGCAGCATAATTAGTGAGAGTGTATTTCGTGTCCAGTGGCCAGCCGGAGGCCAAGCGCATCATGCAGGTGCAGTGCAAGTCTACAGCCACAGCGGCACCGCCTTCAGCCATACACCGCGCCTCCGTCTGTTTCGAAAAAGGAGTAGCAATATAGTGCAGGGCACACACCAGTGGCTAAGGGGTAGTTGTCTGCGGCAGCATATTTGCTTTGGCTGATGTGCAACCTGGCATGTATGCTAACCCCACGCAAAGCAGATCCCTAGCTGCACATTTTGCTGCAACGGGGACATCCCTGTTGCGACACGATACTGTTAACAATGCTGTGGAAGTGAGGCATAGGATTAAGATACAACTATGCTTGCTTGCTTTGAGCACCAGAATGAGATCTAGCAGAGGACGGTTTTGTAGGGGTAACCTGGAGTGGAGGTGCTTGACCTTGCTGGGACCTTATGAAGGCATGAAGCGTCCCGCTATAATGGATCCACGCCTAGCACACGATCGTCCGTACCTAACCGATCGTGGGAATTTTAAGCTTGGACGCAACTGACGTACGAACTGGGCGACAGCGTGCAGCAGCCGTCAGTTGGGCAAACTCGACGTGAAAACCTGCGCCAAGCTATTAGTAGGTATCAGCTTGTGCAAATGCACTTTGCACGTCCTTCCACTCACGCCGACTCCTTCATTACGGTCATTGAGATACTCCAAATATCTTTTCTACGTAGGGCATGAGCCAGTCAACCGGGAACATTTCATTGCTTCGACCTAGCAATGGATCCTCCAATAACGATTATTCTCTGGTGTGTTCTGGGCGCTCGTGCCTTTGCCCTGAATATAATTTGACGTTGTTTTACTCCAGAAACGGATACGAAGAAGCGCATCACACAAGCCAAGCATGTTGCAGGCAAGTTCTTGAAGAGCTGAAGCGAAGGGAGTGCACCATGAACAGTCTTGTTCCATGTCAGATGGGCATCACTGTACTTGCCTTTGGGGTAGAAGGCTCCACATCGTTTTCGAAACGCGATGCGGCTACGATGCACCAAAATGCTTTTATCATGGGCATCTCTTCACATTTGCGCTCCTTCGCTACTAATACAGGTTTTCTAAGGGACGTGCGTATCTCTTACAGCCCCCAGCTGTCAGGAGCAGTCAGGGAATTACTCTTATACCATGAAAGTGCAGTAGCGGATGGAAAGGCAGCAGCCGCACGGACGGTAAGCTAAAGTGCGAACACACTGTCTGGCAAAGAGCCGGTGCCGACCCTTTATGAACTAGAAGCCCCACGATGGCGTCAGCATGCTGGTTATCATACCACGCCTTTCCTTAAAGCAGCATGCGATTCTATGTAGAGCACAACGCACTGCCTACACTTGTCCACAATTGGCAAGCCCTCTTATCCTCGATCAAGCGCTATTCGCGTTCGACGAGCCAGTATGATATAACTGTCAACTACTAATGCATGCGCGAGCCTTCTGCTGGAGCAGCACTGCTCCCCATGCCCCTTCTGAGCTAATATGCAACACAGAATTAGGTAGCAGTAGGCAACCTTAGTTCTGGTTCTAACGACCTTCCCCTTCTCGCGGAGTCCGTCTATTCATATCCGTGCGCGCAGGCTAGGATTCACAGCGGGTTGTAAGCAGAACCAATCTTCCGGTGAGTAGCGGTTGGGAATTCTTGTGCCAGTAGCTAAACCACCACCATATGAAACTATAGGCTCTCGAGCTACAACTTCATTGACGAGGGATCCTTCAACTCAGCAGAACACGCGTCTGCAATGCACGCTGTGGCGCCTGCTCAATGCAATCTGCAAACATGCTTATGGTTTTCGATCACAGCAGCCTGGACTGCTAATGCAAACACCTTACCAGATATGCCTGGCATGCTTATGCTGTGTACTATTTTCCGCGCTTGAATGTCACGAGCAAGCCGGTACGAGTACGGAAAAAGCTTATGAAATTCAACCACGTACGTCCTGCATTAAACAAACAAGAAATGATTTGCAGTTTCTCCCGCCAGCTTCCAGCAGTAAGTAGCAGAAAGTGGTTTTGCAGCAGCTAGACAGCAGTCTAAGTGGCCGGGCGCCAACAGTTGCCTAATGACGAGACCTACTACTCCCCTTTCGCGCTACCGCAAAGCCATGCTGTTATCAATTAACGAACAATTGTACACGCTAGCCAGTTATGCATATGATATGACCAGCCATGTATGCAAAGTGACATGACGGCGTAAACAAAAACACGCATGCATGGCAGTTCAATTCGACTGCGCCTGCCTTAAGTCGCCTCCACCATCCTGGCGTCCGAGGTTAACTGCGCTCCCCGTCGCTAAGTTCTCACTCGCACGACAATAGATAAGAGTTAAGCGCACTATGCACATTTTGGACAATCCTAATGCTACGCATACAATCTCTGAATGCAGCGCACTATCTGAAAGCGACGCCAGAACAGCAAAAGCAGATATACACCACACCTGTATCCTTGCCACCGCCTGTGCAGCATTCGTGTCGCAGCTCCTACTTCTGTGCTGGTCATGCAGTGGTGCAGTCCCAAGAGTATCAAGCACCTGGGAAGCAAACTACGATTTTGTAGATGGCCTAGACGTTCGCTTGCAGCTGTAAGAATATTTCCTCAGCTATCCCCCAGAAATGCAGTTCATCCACCAATACGGAACTTAAAAGTATTTTGGCAGGCTTCTTCTTGGGCGTGCGCGCGCTTTCATGCAGTTTGGAGTTGTGAGTAGCCTCTCAGCAAGCCTATGCCTTGTACTAACAAAGAGTCAACTGCACAGCGCATATGAAACTGCATAGAGCTGAGGCGGCCACGTCGGAACTTGCACTCCAGGCAGGCGTGCAGATGCGGAATGCTGAAAAATCTCCGGATACCAGAAATGTGCTGGTCACACCTGCGCGTGGTCAGGCCATAGCCTAACCGAAGTTTGTTGCAGCAACAATCCGGCGTGGTTTCTTTGCTAGCTTTTCTCTGCGAACGAGCAGCACCGCAGTCTGCCAATGGTCCCTTTTCAAGTTAATTCCGCCACTCTCCACACTCGCATGCACTTACCCAACAAGAACGCTATCTCATGCACATCGGTAATATACTTACTGGCATGCGCCATACGTCCACAACACGAAGGCAAAACTGCATCGCACCTGTCAGTAATGCCGTTTTCCGCAAGGTGTTTAATAAAGGAATAGTAAACAGGTAGAGTGCAAAACTGCGTGCACATACACAGCAAAAGGCTCGCGACAACCAAACATATTTACGACAAACATAGTACACCGGCAAACCACGGCAAGCTGCTGTCAGGCACCTTCGCAGGGATACTACATTACGAAAGGCCTTTTCTGCCAATGCAAGTACTGTACGTGAGGCCAGCCCAAAACCCGAAGAGTGATGGTGATAGTACATGCCGCGCCATTCTATGGCGCGAAGCGGGTAGCTGAGGCGGGGGATGTCACGAGTGGCATCAGTGCACATAAGCGCTGCTGGCTAATTGTTGATGTACCAAACGCACCTAGTTGTGAGCTTCGTAGCGCAGGCGGCAGCTGAAGTGCCACCGAAGTTTCAACGCAAGGCAGCAAACGTGTCCCAACGTTCGCGCTACTACTGGTGTGTAGGGCTGTATCTACAGCTGAATTCAAGCTGCATCTCGTTCTACCGTAGCGCACTTTCTAGATTACGTGGCGCTATGAACAGTCTCAGCAGCGCATTGCGCCTCGCTGCCCATCAGCTGCTGAACCGTTCAAGACTTTTACGAAGATCGCGTCACCTCGAAATCAAACAAGCGCAGCTTTTACAAACTTTCCTGGGACGGCAAACGCTAGCGGCCGCCTGCTCACGCATCCGCGCTGCCGATCCTAATCCGTTGCGCCTACAGGTGCTCACTCGACGGCCCGCAATTGAGCAGCGGTTGTAATCTGGATGTGCCAAATGCTTAGGTTGCAAGCACAACTGAGGAAGGGCATTAAGTACAGTTGCGTTGGGCAAGCGGTGTACAGTTGTACTAGCCGCATTACATTTCGGCAGGCTACAGGCACAAGGCACAATGCAGGATGCAGACCTTGCAGAACGCCAACATATATGCGAACAGTAACTCGGACGCTGCCTGCTGCAAGCATAAAAGCGGAGGCAGTAGGGGGCCCATCGGTAAGTTGTGCTTGGAGCAAAGACCGCATTACTAAAACTTTCCACAAATTTGCTATATACATATCTAGTTTTCGTTCATGCGTTAGAAGGCATTGCCCTATAATCGGCGTTCCCTTCTCTTTCAGTCTCATTGCTTTCCTACGCGCACAAGAGACACGCCACGACGAGAGGCTGCTGCAACCTCGTTGAGGGCTTCGTACTGCTGTCTTGGTTCAGCAGCATATATGCACGCAGAGCGACCATGACGCACAACCTGAGGACAGCAACTCTGTGTGTGGCAGAACCACGTAAACAGCCCAGCAACACCTCTGGGTGTGGACAGCAAAAAGGCACGTCTGTGGATGAAGGATGCGAACGCCTTGGGCACAATTATCTATGCCAGCATGTGCCTATGGATTTAAGCATACACTCATGAGCTATCGGCCGTCCCCGGTTCCTGAATCGCGGCGGGCGTTCCAGCAGGAACCTGCTATGTCGAGAAGGCCACACGGAAGCCAACAACGTAGAGCAAAGAAATAAATGTGATTGGAGGATCTGGATGCGAGAGCACTTTAGGTTGGAGTGGTCAGTCCGCCTGTGCGGACCAACCAAACGGGACTCCAGTTCCATGCAACTCCAATATGCTGAACGACTAGCACTTATGGGAAACGAAGCGGGTGCAACTGCAAAATGCGTTGCAGTCCAAGCCAACACATGGAGCCGAAGCATCACCAAAGGTGGCATCGCGGGAGCGTGAAAATGGGTTATCACTCAAAAAGGAGCAGAGCTGTTCCAGCACAGCAAAATCCTTTCTCTTGCCCCAACGATGCACACCCAACACGCAAAAGCTCTTGTTCACAATTCACTGTAGCTCCAGATCCCAATCTAGCGAGGCAGCGCGCCCTGTGGTGCTTCAGCTGTTGACCGAACATAACCAGCTCGGACCTTTGCACACAGCTCGGATGGGGATGCATCCATCATAACTCCTTCAAAGGGGCCTATGGATCCATTCAAAACCCGCAAACGGCCCATCGCATGCCTCTAACTGCCAATGAAATAAACATGCGTGACGCCGATAACCCTGCTCGAAGAAGGACGCCGTCCTGTTCTTCACAGAGCATGAGGATCGTTGGGCTGTCAGCGGCTAACGCACTTGCTAAAATATTAGGCGGTTCTACAAGCTTACTCGGTGGGCAGATGCAGGATGGGAAATCACTTACTACAGCCCTACGTGAGTGCGCTCGCTTTCACAACACCCACTACGCCAGTCAAATCATTACCAGTCAAATGGAGGCTTACCGCTACCCCATTGCCCACTAGTTCATTGACAGCCGGGAATTAAGGAGCTACTTCCCTCCAGCCGATGCATGCGGGCTTCTATGCCCTTGCCGTTCGACCAACGCCAGGTTGCAGCGCGAGGCATGAAACTCAGATGCTACGGAGAAATTCCGAAGGCGTTATCCATAAAAATTTATTCCCGCTGCATCAGCCCAATGCACCATATTGACGTCTAATGCCAATTAAAAGGCATGGCCAAATGATGAGTGAAGGCAGAAGGGTTTCGAGGCGCATCCAATCCACGAGACCCTGCGCTGATCCCCTAGCACTATCCTACCCACTCATGCGCGAATTCTAGAAGCCATGCATACAGGTTTTCTTCATGTGTCCCGCAGCACAGGCATACCAGCATACAACCATCCAAACCTGGCACCATTACACCCATTCGCTAAAAGAAAAGCGAAACCGCCACAGAAGCCCGTGGCGTGCCATCCCCAACCAACTCTACAGTTAGCGTACTTCCTGCATATTGGTTGACGCCACACAGTTCAGTGCTTAATCACAAGGTATTGAATTGCTGCCCAACGTTTTCGCATAACTCCCCGCACCAAGGCTGCGTCTTGCATGCAGCTATAAACCGACAGCGAGCAAAGTTTGAGTTCCACACCCAGCATGTGCATTCAAAATACAAATGTGCTGGATACACTGCTTCCCTTGGCCTCCATAGGAACCAAGTCGCACACGACCCAGTGTTGTCAACCAGCGTCAAGTCTCGTGCCTCATGTTAGCCACCACTGAGCAGGGGAATACGTACAGTTAAGCACAACTCGTTTGGCCGCTAAAACGGGTTTACCCGCTCATGCCGGCAATCATCCCATGCCTGCAATCGCGCAAACACTCACGAGGGCATCCCACTGCCAAACGCATTGCAGGGAACATCAGCTATTCAGGGCCTTGGTTCCAGCTGCCTGCTCAGTACGTGCTGCACCAGGGTGCACTTCATCGAACACTCATTCGAAAGCGGCATCGCTAAAGTACAGCTCGTCATAGAATGATGCGGAGGATAAGCATCTGAATCGGGCAAACTCCAGTAGTATACATGGAGATCCCCCCTAGCGTTTTTGACCTTGTTTTATGCTGTGACGCTAACAAAGCATCCTAAACGGCGTTTTGCCTAATATTGTTCAAGTCAAAATGCACTGGTGAGCACGTTGCAGCTGCACAAACTTCCATGCAGGGTTTCTACTAACCCAACTATACGGCAGAGGGTACGTGGTCTGGCCAACGCTTGCACACAACTGTTTATTTTGTGTGGAACGGCAGCATACCGCCTAAAGTGGAAAGGGAAGAAGAAGTTCTGAATGTCTCAGGCGGGCTCCGAATGCGAAAGCCTCAACGCCGAGAGGGAAACATTTTGTTAACGACCAAGTCAAATGCCTCCCCCCGGGAATGGCAGGCTGAGCATCGTGGTCATGCACTCCTGCATAAGCCGCTTCTTACTTCTGCTCCCCCTCTGAAGCATCAACCCATAGGATTTAGTGCTAAGCATCTCAAAGTGGCTACCTCTACGCTCAACACCGTGAACGCGGCAAAATACACAAAATTCAGTCCGTATCCTTCAACGCTGTTGGCTGCAAAAGAGCAAGCTCGCTTGAGACTCGCATGCAGCTTCTGTGGTGCGTTTGTGGAAGATCTCTTCATTTCTTGACTGATACCCTATCTCCGCGATTAGCTTCTGCGACGTCCAGGAGCCCATCGTGCGTGCTTGAGGATTTAACGGCGATGACTTACCCACTACGCAAGATATACCGTCAGCCAACACGCAGAAACTGCCTAACAATGTTCCCAGACCCCCATTCCTCAGTATCATGTAATCAGATGAAGATGCTTGTAGCATTCCTAGCAACCTCTGTTTATCTTGCGGATATCAGCTGCTCCGATAGAGAACATGCGCCATTATCCACCATCACCAAGTGCGGAGTGAAGGCTAGCATTCGCTGTGAAGATTTCTGCACGAACGAACAGCTTCCTCAAAGCGTTCCCAGAGATTCACAGCATAAACTGGCGTCCCTCGTCTTGACGTGATAACCACTGTACTGAATACGATTCGTCGGATAATTTTTGAAGGAACCCTAGCTCCTTAGCGGAAGGAAGCTTTGCCACGCGTGCCTTCATCCATCAAGGGTCTGAGTAGAGGGGGCTACAGCACTGCCGCTGCTTGCAGTTTCCTCACCTTACCCCTATTCAAGAGGGTCTCTGCGCTTCTTGCGGCCACGTAACCTATGCGTCTAGTAGAAGCGATAAGCAGAAAGTCGAAGCTCCCGCCTTCATATGGCAAATGCGGACATTAGTTGCTAGTAACTTGCTGCAGTATCTAGCACTCATTTGTCCTGATTTTTAAAGACAGCCCGTGATTTTTGCATTGCAAGTGCATTGACACATTCTCTCTGATGCAACGTAAGCAACATAAGCAAGCGTACGAACTGTAACGGCCAGATGGCTGGATGCCAGTCCGCGCCTCGTCTTCGTTGGACGAGGGCTGTACTGCCGCCCGCAATGCATCAAAACAATCCTCTGCACTCTGTGCCAGTGACCAAACAGACGGTTAGCCGATGTGAGCATGCAAAAGCGGCATCACCTCGGAAGCTTCAAACACCAACGTTGAAGCAAAAGAGAACTAGCATTAGACCCACAACACAACGTTCGCCGTACTCAAAAACGCATACGACAATCTTAAGATATGCGCGATCGAGCAAAGGCAAGCAGCAAAGCCCCTTGCTGCCTGGCTCATACGCACTTCAACGCTGTGCGTTAGCAAGGATTAATCCTTTTGGTAAGCTCAAGCACCACAAGGCTCTACGGAGAACCTTTTCCTGTCAGTGCAAGTACTGTACGTGAGGCCAACCCAAAACCCGAAGAGTGATGGTGATAGTACAAGCCGCGCCATTCTATGGCGCGAAGCGGGTAGCTGAGGCGGGGGATGTCACGAGTGGCATCAGTGCACATAAGCGCTGCTGGCTAATTGTTGATGTACCAAACGCACCTAGTTGTGAGCTTCGTAGCGCAGGCGGCAGCTGAAGTGCCACCGAAGTTTCAACGCAAGGCAGCAAACGTGTCCCAACGTTCGCGCTACTACTGGTGTGTAGGGCTGTATCTACAGCTGAATTCAAGCTGCATCTCGTTCTACCGTAGCGCACTTTCTAGATTACGTGGCGCTATGAACAGTCTCAGCAGCGCATTGCGCCTCGCTGCCCATCAGCTGCTGAACCGTTCAAGACTTTTACGAAGATCGCGTCACCTCGAAATCAAACAAGCGCAGCTTTTACAAACTTTCCTGGGACGACAAACGCTAGCGGCCGCCTGCTCACGCATCCGCGCTGCCGATCCTAATCCGTTGCGCCTACAGGTGCTCACTCGACGGCCCGCAATTGAGCAGCGGTTGTAATCTGGATGTGCCAAATGCTTAGGTTGCAAGCACAACTGAGGAAGGACATTAAGTACAGTTGCGTTGGGCAAGCGGTGTACAGTTGTACTAGCCGCATTACATTTCGGCAGGCTACAGGCACAAGGCACAATGCAGGATGCAGACCTTGCAGAACGCCAACATATATGCGAACAGTAACTCGGACGCTGCCTGCTGCAAGCATAAAAGCGGAGGCAGTAGGGGGCCCATCGGTAAGTTGTGCTTGGAGCAAAGACCGCATTACTAAAACTTTCCACAAATTTGCTATATACATATCTAGTTTTCGTTCATGCGTTAGAAGGCATTGCCCTATAATCGGCGTTCCCTTCTCTTTCAGTCTCATTGCTTTCCTACGCGCACAAGAGACACGCCACGACGAGAGGTTGCTGCAACCTCGTTGAGGGCTTCGTACTGCTGTCTTGGTTCAGCAGCATATATGCACGCAGAGCGACCATGACGCACAACCTGAGGACAGCAACTCTGTGTGGCAGAACCACGTAAACAGTCCAGCAACGCCTCTGGGTGTGGACAGCAAAAAGGCACGTCTGTGGATGAAGGATGCGAACGCCTTGGGCACAATTATCTATGCCAGCATGTGCCTATGGATTTAAGCATACACTCATGAGCTATCGGCCGTCCCCGGTTCCTGAATCGCGGCGGGCGTTCCAGCAGGAACCTGCTATGTCGAGAAGGCCACACGGAAGCCAACAACGTAGAGCAAAGAAATAAATGTGATTGGAGGATCTGGATGCGAGAGCACTTTAGGTTGGAGTGGTCAGTCCGCCTGTGCGGACCAACCAAACGGGACTCCAGTTCCATGCAACTCCAATATGCTGAACGACTAGCACTTATGGGAAACGAAGCGGGTGCAACTGCAAAATGCGTTGCAGTCCAAGCCAACACATGGAGCCGAAGCATCACCAAAGGTGGCATCGCGGGAGCGTGAAAATGGGTTATCACTCAAAAAGGAGCAGAGCTGTTCCAGCACAGCAAAATCCTTTCTCTTGCCCCAACGATGCACACCCAACACGCAAAAGCTCTTGTTCACAATTCACTGTAGCTCCAGATCCCAATCTAGCGAGGCAGCGCGCCCTGTGGTGCTTCAGCTGTTGACCGAACATAACCAGCTCGGACCTTTGCACACAGCTCGGATGGGGATGCATCCATCATAACTCCTTCAAAGGGGCCTATGGATCCATTCAAAACCCGCAAACGGCCCATCGCATGCCTCTAACTGCCAATGAAATAAACATGCGTGACGCCGATAACCCTGCTCGAAGAAGGACGCCGTCCTGTTCTTCACAGAGCATGAGGATCGTTGGGCTGTCAGCGGCTAACGCACTTGCTAAAATATTAGGCGGTTCTACAAGCTTACTCGGTGGGCAGATGCAGGATGGGAAATCACTTACTACAGCCCTACGTGAGTGCGCTCGCTTTCACAACACCCACTACGCCAGTCAAATCATTACCAGTCAAATGGAGGCTTACCGCTACCCCATTGCCCACTAGTTCATTGACAGCCGGGAATTAAGGAGCTACTTCCCTCCAGCCGATGCATGCGGGCTTCTATGCCCTTGCCGTTCGACCAACGCCAGGTTGCAGCGCGAGGCATGAAACTCAGATGCTACGGAGAAATTCCGAAGGCGTTATCCATAAAAATTTATTCCCGCTGCATCAGCCCAATGCACCATATTGACGTCTAATGCCAATTAAAAGGCATGGCCAAATGATGAGTGAAGGCAGAAGGGTTTCGAGGCGCATCCAATCCACGAGACCCTGCGCTGATCCCCTAGCACTATCCTACCCACTCATGCGCGAATTCTAGAAGCCATGCATACAGGTTTTCTTCATGTGTCCCGCAGCACAGGCATACCAGCATACAACCATCCAAACCTGGCACCATTACACCCATTCGCTAAAAGAAAAGCGAAACCGCCACAGAAGCCCGTGGCGTGCCATCCCCAACCAACTCTACAGTTAGCGTACTTCCTGCATATTGGTTGACGCCACACAGTTCAGTGCTTAATCACAAGGTATTGAATTGCTGCCCAACTTTTTTCGTGACACTCCGCCCAGCAGGCTTGCAACGCCCACTCAGCACAGCACATCTAGCAAACAATTTTTGGGGCACCGGAACCCTCACATAGACTCGATTTAAGACTGTTCTGGGTGCACTATTGCCAAACTATCCGTTGCAAATACTAGTTGGGTGAGCCAGTGTAGCCAGCCAGCGGATCTCGGTATACCTGTTTGTAGGCGCACATCGTATGGGAGGTACTTAAGATTAGCGGGTCACATTAGCATCCGTCTCCAACCTGCGGCGGCATGAACGCACGCAAGGGCTCCCAAATACCTGTAAGCCACGGAAGAGCATCGTATATATATTCAGCATCCTTTCTCCAGTCGCCTGCTCAGCACACACCATACCGATATCCACCTCGTGTAACACCCCTGCCCAAAATGCCTCCCTACACTACTACAAGCTATAAAATGATGTGGACACTGAACGTCCGTAGCAGATAAATTCCATAGCCCTACATGGCAATCGCTCTTCATGTGGCTGGCATTGGCCTCGAGGGCGAAGCGCCACAAACCGCGGTTCCTTTCGCCTATCGGAGTCCAACCCTTGTTGAATTGGTGAGCGCGAGTTCGTTTAAGACAGCATCCGCTAGTGCAAGTACTCCCACTCAGGTCTCCATCGACTGAAATATCTAAGAGATGTATTTGCTGGCCAGTCCTCGCAGGCCCCTATTCACGCCTGGCCTAATAAAAAAACGCACTTCCTGATGTTAACGACCATATCGAGTTTATAGAAACTGGGCAATCCCTCCTAGCATTATTTCCTAGCATCAGGACCTCAACAATACCACCAACGGATAGGCATAACTACTTCCATATCAAGCATTCAACGTGCCGTGAAGCAGGAGAAGAATTCAAGCGTTTACACCAAGCCGTAGCTAATGAAGGCTCAGATCAATAAACCTGCTGTCGCTTTGACTAGGCATCCTGCAACGAGAGATTCTACGCAAACCCCAACGCCAGCAGCAAAAAGCATATTTATGGCGAAACCATTTTTCGCGCGCCATCGTGCGGTGTGGAAAACGCGGAATGCATGGATCCCCCACCTGCCACCTTTGCCGAATGCTACTGTATGCCCCCTGGTAGATCTGTTGCGCGATCAACTCCTGTGGTTTTTCATTTCTCCTCGTGCTCTCTCAATATGCTTCACAATTGCTACGCACCACCTAGTTGGCATGCCACAGCATCGAATACACACCGACGAATACAGTGGTCCGTCGTTAGCAACCTGTGGTAGAGCAAAGCAAATACGGTTCAACCTGGCTCGCCAGCCAAACCTGCATGCACCGTTGCAGTTGCATCTATTCGTAACAGAAACAGCGTGACGTGTAGCAGCTTCTAGGGGGGGCCAGTGGTCCAATGCACACCAGATGCAGACAATGACACCCATACCCGACAGACGCAAGAGCCAGCCTTTCACCAAGTGTAGAGAAACGCTGCCGCCAACAACAACAAGCACTTCTACCCTGCCCTGTGTAGGTACTCTTCATTGCACGAGCACAACCTGCTCAGCAGCTTAAAACGCACACCCAATCGCTTTGCAAAACGCCTTTGAAGGTCTGCTGCCACAGGCCTGAAGCTGCGAATGCCACCAAAGTACGGTGCAAACCTTCCACTGTGCTTGCCTCGATAGACTGTCCGCATCTACGTCAGACGCTTGCATCAGGCTCCCATGCCCCACAAACACAAACGCAAGAATCTGTCACAGTTCTATGCTCAAAGAGGTCCGTCAATCGCATGTTCCAAGACCAAGCCCTGGCATGCGACCGGGCACAACCCAATATCTGCAGGGAACCTGCCGCGTGCTGTATCTGCCGTAGCAGCACTACTGCAATAGACGCCAACCCACGCGCTGAAGCAGTTCACACGCAGCATATGCCTAAACGCCGCGTGACCACCCTCCGAAGCTGTTGATGCTGGTCTCCAACGCGCCACCTTGTTACCTGCAAAGCGCACGATGGAAGGAAGGTGGCCACGCCTATAGTAAACAGCCACAGCGTTCAAGAGCTACCCAAACGCAAGCAAGCTACAGACATCGGCGTCGAGGTCAATAGTGCTGGAGGGTTGCTCCACTCGAAGTAAGCATATGGCATTCTGCACATCGTCATGTGCTCGTATATGCAGTAGCACTTAAATGCATGGCGCATGAGCTTCTGTCGCGCCACATGCTCAAGCCAACACTGACGCCCAGCACGGCATGTTGTCAAAACACCTTCAGCCATGGTAATGAAGCACACCATTCAATTTTCATGATGATCAGGAAACATCCAAAGGGCATACATTATTTGCAGCACCACTGAGTGCACTGCTTCGTCGACATGAAGCTTGCAAAAATCCGCTCACGAAATGCAGGACTTGAGGTCCACACACCCCGTCACCTCGCCTGCCTCAAACCGTTAACCTCGACTTTGTGAGCATATGCCGCATGAGCACACGACAATATTCTCACCACAACACGCCAATATAAACAAGCACAAGGAATCCCTGTGTTCGAGCCGCATCACTAGCGGAGGTGGAGGCAAATGCAACTTCACCCCAACGCACTCTCTGTGTTGAGTACGCCCAAGAACGACATGGTCGCTGCACGTAGACTGCCTATCATCCAAATGGTTGCTGCCCTCCTTGAAGATGCTACAGACCGCATATATTCCTGCAGCTAAACAGCACCACCACCGCCTTCCCCGGCAGCACAAATTGTTCTAACTCGGCCCTCATGTAGGATAGATGCACAGAGACGAGGGCACCACCAGGGGGCGTGCTTTTTCGTTTTGAACTCGTTTGCCAGGGGTGGGCATGAAGTCAGTTCTGCGACCTGGGTGAGTTGCACCCCTAGGTATTTCAGTGAGGCTTCAAAGCGTCTGCGCCTTGCTGGCTCAGGAAGAGAATGCGCACCCTAATAACCAGGCGGTCGGCAACCTGCCCCTATGGACGTTCCCGCATCCCTTGCGGGGCCATGACGTGTGGAACTGATGCTGCTTTTGACTGGACAAATCGCCTCCACTTCGACTGACTTCCGACGAGCTCGTAGCGCGGCCAGGAAGCTACAGGAGCTCTCCAAACGCCGTCTCCTCTATCCAGAACTCATGCATATTTCGCTCTGCAGGTTCGAAACGAATCTGGCATTCCCCTTCAGTGTCACGATCCTTCTGCCCCTGAATGTCTCGACGTGTTCACTCCGACGTCAAGCCAACGACAGTCATACACCCTCGTAATCGCTACGCTGCAGGCCATGCATCGCAAACTGGGTCGTGGATTCACATGTCTTTAGGCCATGACGCACGCGCTGAACGTAGTGTTGCATTGTGATGCGCAGAACCAGGTCCAGAGTTTCAGAAATGTCCGGCGCTGCGACGCCAAACAAGAAGTGTCTGTGGAAGACACAGGAAGCAAGAGCATTGGCAACAATCACGTGTGCAACTGTGCATCGCATGGAGAGAGGGGGTTCGGCCCTGCTTGCCCGGCGGAGCGCAAAACTACGTCCGCACCGGTCACGTGTTCTAATCCATACCCCGCCGGCGAATATGCCAGAAAGACACCGAAACGCTTGAGCAAAGAAAAGAAACAACTTCGGAAGCTGTGCATCGCCGTATGTTGCGTTCAACTGCTGCGTGTTGGTATGCGAGCATGCCAAAGAGACGACAAATCCACAAGTCTCTGCAACACAAAGCTTCCACCCCTCACAGGAAGCGGCAAGGGCGGTCGAATGGCGCATTATGCGTCAAGCATAAAAAAACACGTAACGTTGGCACAGTCGACATCGCATGCGGATGGAAGTGAAGAGTCGTGTGAAAAGCGCAGGTATTGGCGTCTTGCAACAATCATTCATGATAGCGGCGACGAGCCCATCCACAGTCTGAAAAAAAACATCCCAAGCAGTAGGCCTTGGCCCGCGAGTTGCGTTCGTCAATAGGACGTCACGTCAAGCTGTTTTACCGGCAGGTGCGTACGACCAATGAGTGCATCAATATCCCACCAATGCGATGATAGACTCACGTGCATGCCGACACCTCCTCCTTGTGGCGCAGCGCCATCGCAAACTCGCCAATCCGATCATGAGCAAATGCGTTCCATGCCAATTCCGCACTTCCTGCAAAGTTGTATTGAGCATAAAGCATCCCAAGCCAATAGATGCAAGAAGGGCAAGCACTCGCTCTACCGACGTGCGAATGCACCACCCTTCCCCGACGATTCTTTATGTCAGCAGTGCAACTCCTCGGCTAGGCAGGGATTAGGCAGCGCATTAGGATGTATGAGCCCCTCTATGGGGGTTGGTGGTGTGCCGGCGCAGATCTTGCGGTCACCAATCCGCAAAACCATTCAGCCCTCCTGCACATGCTCCACCGCCGTGACTGTCCAACGCTCAGCGCCATAGCACAACGGAAGAGAATTAGTACTCTTATCGCAACAGACGAAAGGAAAACAAATAGGCAGAGCATTAGGTGCCATAGGGGTGCATGGGAATGCGCTTATGCGGTCGTTATAGCCACTTATGACTCCTTCAGCAAAGGGAAACTGAGCATTTAACTCCCGCAAGAAGAGACACCCATGTGAAACTGCTAAGCAGCTTGCAAATAATCTCCACATGTTCAGCAAAACAGGTGAAATGTCAGCAAAGTGTTAAGAAAGTCGCAGGTGTCGAGCCATGCTAAAATCAAAACGAAGCCGTAATAGACGCTCTTGGCACGCTATGCCCAGCTAACCCTAACATTAACTCACGTCCTGCAAGTTAATTGATGCCTCAGAGTTCACACGATAAAATTGGTATATTTAGAGGATGCCCAATGTGCTTCGTGCGACGGCATGAAAGCACACAGGGGCTCCCAAATACCTCGCGGCAACGGAAAGGCATCATATATATATTCAGCGTCCTTTCTCAAGTCGCCCGCTCAGCACGCGCCATACCGATATCCATCTCCTCTAGCACTCCTGCCAAAACAAGCCTCCCTACACTACTACAAGCTATAAAATGATGGAAACGCTAGACCTCCGAACCACATAGGTTCCAGCAGCCTACACGTCAACCGCTCTTCGCGCGAATAACGTTGGCTTGGTGCATTGACGAGAGCAAAGCACCACAAACCTCCTTTCCTTTCGTGTGCTCGAATCCACGCCTTGTTGAATTGGTGAGCGCGAGTCCCTTTACGGCGACACCCGCAGGCGCAAGCCCTCTCACTAAGGCTTCAATTCATTGGCCAGCCTGTGAACAGGTGCACGCACCCGTTCACGCTTTGGCTTGCCTAACAACAAAACGCACTTCCTGATGTTAACGACCATATCGAGTTTATAGAAACTGGGCAATCCCTCCTAGCATTATTTCCTAGCATCAGGACCTCAACAATACCACCAACGGATAGGCATAACTACTTCCATATCAAGCATTCAACGTGCCGTGAAGCAGGAGAAGAATTCAAGCGTTTACACCAAGCCGTAGCTAATGAAGGCTCAGATCAATAAACCTGCTGTCGCTTTGACTAGGCATCCTGCAACGAGAGATTCTACGCAAACCCCAACACCAGCAGCAAAAAGCATATTTATGGCGAAACCATTTTTCGCGCGCCATCGTGCGGTGTGGAAAACGCGGAATGCATGGATCCCCCACCTGCCACCTTTGCCGAATGCTACTGCATGCCCCCTGGCAGATCTGTTGCGCGATCAACTCCTGTGGTTTTTCATTTCTCCTCGTGCTCTCTCAATATGCTTCACAATTGCTACGCACCAACTGGTCGGCATGCCACAGCATCGAATACACACCGACGAATACAGTGGTCCGTCGTTAGCAACCTGTGGTAGAGCAAAGCAAATACGGTTCAACCTGGCTCGCCAGCCAAACCTGCATGCACCGTTGCAGTGCATCTATTCGTAACAGAAACAGCGTGACGTGTAGCAGCTTCTAGGGGGGGCCAGTGGTCCAATGCACACCAGATGCAGACAATGACACCCATACCCGACAGACGCAAGAGCCAGCCTTTCACCAAGTGTAGAGAAACGCTGCCGCCAACAACAACAAGCACTTCTACCCTGCCCTGTGTAGGTACTCTTCATTGCACGAGCACAACCTGCTCAGCAGCTTAAAACGCACACCCAATCGCTTTGCAAAACGCCTTTGAAGGTCTGCTGCCACAGGCCTGAAGCTGCGAATGCCACCAAAGTACGGTACAAACCTTCCACTGTGCTTGCCTCCATAGACTGTCCGCATCTACGTCAGACGCTTGCATCAGGCTCCCATGCCCCACAAACACAAACGCAAGAATCTGTCACAGTTCTATGCTCAAAGAGGTCCGTCAATCGCATGTTCCAAGACCAAGCCCTGGCATGCGACCGGGCACAACCCAACATCTGCAAGGAACCCGCCGCGTGCTGTATCTGCCGTAGCAGCACTACTGCAATAGACGCCAACCCACGCGCTGAAGCAGTTCACACGCAGCATATGCCTAAACGCCGCGTGACCACCCTCCGAAGCTGTTGATGCTGGTCTCCAACGCGCCACCTTGTTACCTGCAAAGCGCACGATGGAAGGAAGGTGGCCACGCCTATAGTAAACAGCCACAGCGTTCAAGAGCTACCCAAACGCAAGCAAGCTACAGACATCGGCGTCGAGGTCAATAGTGCTGGAGGGTTGCTCCACTCGAAGTAAGCATATGGCATTCTGCACATCGTCATGTGCTCGTATATGCAGTAGCACTTAAATGCATGGCGCATGAGCTTCTGTCGTGCCGCATGCTCAAGCCAACACTGACGCCCAGCACGGCATGTTGTCAAAACACCTTCAGCCATGGTAATGAAGCACACCATTCAATTTTCATGATGATCAGGAAACATCCAAAGGGCATACATTATTTGCAGCACCACTGAGTGCACTGCTTCGTCGACATGAAGCTTGCAAAAATCCGCTCACGAAATGCAGGACTTGAGGTCCACACACCCCGTCACCTCGCCTGCCTCAAACCGTTAACCTCGACTTTGTGAGCATATGCCGCATGTGCACACGACAATATTCTCACCACAACACGCCAATATAAACAAGCACAAGGAATCCCTGTGTTCGAGCCGCATCACTAGCGGAGGTGGAGGCAAATGCAACTTCACCCCAACGCACTCTCTGTGTTGAGTACGCCCAAGAACGACATGGTCGCTGCACGTAGACTGCCTATCATCCAAATGGTTGCTGCCCTCCTTGAAGATGCTACAGACCGCATATATTCCTGCAGCTAAACAGCACCACCACCGCCTTCCCCGGCAGCACAAATTGTTCTAACTCGGCCCTCATGTAGGATAGATGCACAGAGACGAGGGCACCACCAGGGGGCGTGCTTTTTCGTTTTGAACTCGTTTGCCAGGGGTGGGCATGAAGCCAGTTCTGCGACCTGGGTGAGTTGCACCCCTAGGTATTTCAGTGAGGCTTCAAAGCGTCTGCGCCTTGCTGGCTCAGGAAGAGAATGCGCAACCTAATAACCAGGCGGTCGGCAACCTGCCCCTATGGACGTTCCCGCATCCCTTGCGGGGCCATGACGTGTGGAACTGATGCTGCTTTTGACTGGACAAATCGCCTCCACTTCGACTGACTTCCGACGAGTTCGCAGCGCGGCCAGGAAGCTACAGGAGCTCTCCAAACGCCGTCTCCTCTATCCAGAACTCATGCATATTTCGCTCTGCAGGTTCGAAACGAATCTGGCATTCCCCTTCAGTGTCACGATCCTTCTGCCCCTGAATGTCTCGACGTGTTCACTCCGACGTCAAGCCAACGACAGTCATACACCCTCGTAATCGCTACGCTGCAGGCCATGCATCGCAAACTGGGTCGTGGATTCACATGTCTTTAGGCCATGACGCACGCGCTGAACGTAGTGTTGCATTGTGATGCGCAGAACCAGGTCCAGAGTTTCAGAAATGTCCGGCGTTGCGACGCCAAACAAGAAGTGTCTGTGGAAGACACAGGAAGCAAGAGCATTGGCAACAATCACGTGTGCAACTGTGCATCGCATGGAGAGAGGGGGTTCGGCCCTGCTTGCCCGGCGGAGCGCAAAACTACGTCCGCACCGGTCACGTGTTCTAATCCATACCCCGCCGGCGAATATGCCAGAAAGACACCGAAACGCTTGAGCAAAGAAAAGAAACAACTTCGGAAGCTGTGCATCGCCGTATGTTGCGTTCAACTGCTGCGTGTTGGTATGCGAGCATGCCAAAGAGACGACAAATCCACAAGTCTCTGCAACACAAAGCTTCCACCCCTCACAGGAAGCGGCAAGGGCGGTCGAATGGCGCGTTATGCGTCAAGCATAAAAAAACACGTAACGTTGGCACAGTCGACATCGCATGCGGATGGAAGTGAAGAGTCGTGTGAAAAGCGCAGGTATTGGCGTCTTGCAACAATCATTCATGATAGCGGCGACGAGCCCATCCACAGTCTGAAAAAAAACATCCCAAGCAGTAGGCCTTGGCCCGCGAGTTGCGTTCGTCAATAGGACGTCACGTCAAGCTGTTTTACCGGCAGGTGCGTACGACCAATGAGTGCATCAATATCCCACCAATGCGATGATAGACTCACGTGCATGCCGACACCTCCTCCTTGTGGCGCAGCGCCATCCCACACTCGCCAATCCGATCATGAGCAAATGCGTTCCATGCCAATTCCGCACTTCCTGCAAAGTTGTATTGAGCATAAAGCATCCCAAGCCAATACATGCACAAAGGCAAGCACTCGCTGTACCTACATACCAATGTGCCACGCTTCGCCGGCGTTGCTTTGTGCCGGCCATGCAACTCGTCGACTGGGCATCCAGCATTTCGAGCCGACGCCGGGTACAAATACTGCCATGGGCACTGCTGCCTTGAAGGTGTAGATCTATCCACCACCAATTCACAACCACAATCAGCCCCCTCCTGCACATATGCCTGTGCCTAAAATGTTTAAATGCAGTGGGGGGCGCCCTAGCACAACGGAAGACACTCAGGTGTTTCGCCAGAACAGACCAAAGGTTGAAACGCAGGTACCGCTGAACATTACTATTGTTGAAGTGTTTAATGTCAATGGTCTTTTGCGTTCGCTGCAGCCACAGATGCCTTCAGCAAAGGCAAACTGAGCATTTAATTTCAGCATGGCGAGATACCCATGCGCAACTCCTAAGCGCTTTGCAAATAATCCTTATCTATCCAGCAAAACACCCAAAACGTCAAGAAAACAATAGAAACGTGGCAGGTGTTGACCCATGCTACATCAAAACGAAACTCCAACAGAAGGCCGTGGCGTACTATGCGCAGCTAACGCTACAATGTGCTTACTGCCTGATACGCAGTTCATACGATAAAGACAATATACTTAGCGGCTGCCCGAGCGTGCTTCGTGCGACGGCATGAACGCACGCAGGGGCTCCCAAAAACTTCGAAGCTCCGGAAGGGCATCATATATATATATATATATATATATATATATATATATATATATATATATATATATATATATATATATATATATATATATTCAGCATCTTTTCTCCAGCACCGCAAACCTCCTTTCCTTTCGTGCGCTCGAGTCCACGCCTTGTTGAATTGGTGAGCGCGAGTCCCTTTACGGCGACACCCGCAGGCGCAAGCCCTCTCACTAAGGCTTCAATTCATTGGCCAGCCTGTGAACAGGTGCACGCACCCGTTCACGCTTTGGCTTGCCTAACAACAAAACGCACTTCCTGATGTTAACGACCATATCGAGTTTATAGAAACTGGGCAATCCCTCCTAGCATTATTTCCTAGCATCAGGACCTCAACAATACCGCCAACGGATAGGCATAACTACTTCCATATCAAGCATTCAACGTGCCGTGAAACAGGAGAAGAATTCAAGCGTTTACACCAAGCCGTAGCTAATGAAGGCTCGGATCAATAAACCTGCTGTCGCTTTGACTAGGCATCCTGCAACGAGAGATTCTACGCAAACCCCAACACCAGCAGCAAAAAGCATATTTATGGCGAAACCACTTTTCGTGCGCCATCGTGCGGTGTGGAAAACGCGGAATGCATGGATCCCCCACCTGCCACCTTTGCCGAATGCTACTGCATGCCCCCTGGCAGATCTGTTGCGCGATCAACTCCTGTGGTTTTTCATTTCTCCTCGTGCTCTCTCAATATGCTTCACAATTGCTACGCACCAACTGGTCGGCATGCCACAGCATCGAATACACACCGACGAATACAGTGGTCCGTCGTTAGCAACCTGTGGTAGAGCAAAGCAAATACGGTTCAACCTGGCTCGCCAGCCAAACCTGCATGCACCGTTGCAGTTGCATCTATTCGTAACAGAAACAGCGTGACGTGTAGCAGCTTCTAGGGGGGGCCAGTGGTCCAATGCACACCAGATGCAGACAATGACACCCATACCCGACAGACGCAAGAGCCAGCCTTTCACCAAGTGTAGAGAAACGCTGCCGCCAACAACAACAAGCACTTCTACCCTGCCCTGTGTAGGTACTCTTCATTGCACGAGCACAACCTGCTCAGCAGCTTAAAACGCACACCCAATCGCTTTGCAAAACGCCTTTGAAGGTCTGCTGCCACAGGCCTGAAGCTGCGAATGCCACCAAAGTACGGTACAAACCTTCCACTGTGCTTGCCTCCATAGACTGTCCGCATCTACGTCAGACGCTTGCATCAGGCTCCCATGCCCCACAAACACAAACGCAAGAATCTGTCACAGTTCTATGCTCAAAGAGGTCCGTCAATCGCATGTTCCAAGACCAAGCCCTGGCATGCGACCGGGCACAACCCAATATCTGCAGGGAACCTGCCGCGTGCTGTATCTGCCGTAGCAGCACTACTGCAATAGACGCCAACCCACGCGCTGAAGCAGTTCACACGCAGCATATGCCTAAACGCCGCGTGACCACCCTCCGAAGCTGTTGATGCTGGTCTCCAACGCGCCACCTTGTTACCTGCAAAGCGCACGATGGAAGGAAGGTGGCCGCGCCTATAGTAAACAGCCACAGCGTTCAAGAGCTACCCAAACGCAAGCAAGCTACAGACATCGGCATCGAGGTCAATAGTGCTGGAGGGTTGCTCCACTCGAAGTAAGCATATGGCATTCTGCACATCGTCATGTGCTCGTATATGCAGTAGCACTTAAATGCATGGCGCATGAGCTTCTGTCGCGCCACATGCTCAAGCCAACACTGACGCCCAGCACGGCATGTTGTCAAAACACCTTCAGCCATGGTAATGAAGCACACCATTCAATTTTCATGATGATCAGGAAACATCCAAAGGGCATACATTATTTGCAGCACCACTGAGTGCACTGCTTCGTCGACATGAAGCTTGCAAAAATCCGCTCACGAAATGCAGGACTTGAGGTCCACACACCCCGTCACCTCGCCCGCCTCAAACCGTTAACCTCGACTTTGTGAGCATATGCCGCATGCGCACTCGACAATATTCTCACCACAACACGCCAATATAAACAAGCACAAGGAATCCCTGTGTTCGAGCCGCATCACTAGCGGAGGTGGAGGCAAATGCAACTTCACCCCAACGCACTCTCTGTGTTGAGTACGCCCAAGAACGACATGGTCGCTGCACGTAGACTGCCTATCATCCAAATGGTTGCTGCCCTCCTTGAAGATGCTACAGACCGCATATATTCCTGCAGCTAAACAGCACCACCACCGCCTCCCCCGGCAGCACAAATTGTTCTAACTCGGCCCTCATGTAGGATAGATGCACAGAGACGAGGGCACCACCAGGGGGCGTGCTTTTTCGTTTTGAACTCGTTTGCCAGGGGTGGGCATGAAGCCAGTTCTGCGACCTGGGTGAGTTGCACCCCTAGGTATTTCAGTGAGGCTTCAAAGCGTCTGCGCCTTGCTGGCTCAGGAAGAGAATGCGCACCCTAATAACCAGGCGGTCGGCAACCTGCCCCTATGGACGTTCCCGCATCCCTTGCGGGGCCATGACGTGTGGAACTGATGCTGCTTTTGACTGGACAAATCGCCTCCACTTCGACTGACTTCCGACGAGCTCGTAGCGCGGCCAGGAAGCTACAGGAGCTCTCCAAACGCCGTCTCCTCTATCCAGAACTCATGCATATTTCGCTCTGCAGGTTCGAAACGAATCTGGCATTCCCCTTCAGTGTCACGATCCTTCTGCCCCTGAATGTCTCGACGTGTTCACTCCGACGTCAAGCCAACGACAGTCATACACCCTCGTAATCGCTACGCTGCAGGCCATGCATCGCAAACTGGGTCGTGGATTCACATGTCTTTAGGCCATGACGCACGCGCTGAACGTAGAGTTGCATTGTGATGCGCAGAGCCAGGTCAAGCGTTTCAGAAATGTCCGGCGCTGAGAAGCCAAACACGAAGCATCTGTGGAAGACACAGGAAGCAAGAGCATTGGCAACAGTCATGTGTGCAACTGCGCATCGCCTGGAGAGAGGGGGTTCGACCGTGCTTGCCCGGCGGAGCGCAAAACTACGTCCGCACCGGTCACGTGTTCTAATCCATACCCCGCCGGCGAATGTGCCAGAAAGACACCGAAACGCTTGAGCAAAGAAAAGAAACAACTTCGGAAGCTGTGCATCGCCGTATGTTGCGTTCAACTGCTGCGTGTTGGTATGCGAGCATGCCAAAGAGACGACAAATCCACAAGTCTCTGCAACACAAAGCTTCCACCCCTCACAGGAAGCGGCAAGGGCGGTCGAATGGCGCGTTATGCGTCAAGCATAAAAAAACACGTAACGTTGGCACAGTCGACATCGCATGCGGATGGAAGTGAAGAGTCGTGTGAAAAGCGCAGGTATTGGCGTCTTGCAACAATCATTCATGATAGCGGCGACGAGCCCATCCACAGTCTGAAAAAAAACATCCCAAGCAGTAGGCCTTGGCCCGCGAGTTGCGTTCGTCAATAGGACGTCACGTCAAGCTGTTTTACCGGCAGGTGCGTACGACCAATGAGTGCATCAATATCCCACCAATGCGATGATAGACTCACGTGCATGCCGACACCTCCTCCTTGTGGCGCAGCGCCATCCCACACTCGCCAATCCGATCATGAGCAAATGCGTTCCATGCCAATTCCGCACTTCCTGCAAAGTTGTATTGAGCATAAAGCATCCCAAGCCAATACATGCACAAAGGCAAGCACTCTCTGTACCTACATACCAATGTGCCACGCTTCACCGGCGTTGCTTTGTGCCGGTCATGCAACTCGTCGACTGGGCATCCAGCATTTCGAGCCGACGCCGGGCACAAGTACTGCCATGGGCACTGCTGCCTTGAAGGTGTAGATCTATCCACCACCAATTCACAACCACAATCAGCCCCCTCCTGCACATATGCCTGTGCCTAAAATGTTTAAATGCAGTGGGGGGCGCCCTAGCACAACGGAAGACACTCAGGTGTTTCGCCAGAACAGACCAAGGGTTGAAACGCAGGTACCGCTGAACATTACTACTGTTGAAGTGTTTAAGGTCAATGCTCGTTTGCGTTCGCTGCAGCCACAGATGCCTTCAGCAAAGGCAAACTGAGCATTTAATTGCAGCATGGCGAGATACCCATGCGCAACTCCTACGCACGTTGCAAATAATCCTGACCTATCCAGCAAAACACCCAAAACGTCAAGAAAACAATAGAAACGTGGCAGGTGTCGACCCATGCTACACCAAAACGAAACTCCAACAGAAGGCCGTGGCGTACTATGCGCAGCTAACGCTACAATGTGCTTACTGCCTGATACGCAGTTCATACGATAAAGACAATATACTTAGCGGCTGCCCGAGCGTGCTTCGTGCGACGGCATGAACGCACGCAGGGGCTCCCAAAAACTTCGAAGCTCCGGAAGGGCATCATATATATATATATATATATATATATATATATATATATATATATATATATATATATATATATATATATATATATATATATATATATATATATATATATATATATATATATATATATATATATATATATTCAGCATCCTTTCTCCAGTCGCCCGCTCAGCACGCGCCATATCGATATCCATATCGTGTAACACTCGTGCCAAAAAGAGCCTCCCTACACTACTACAACCTATAAAGTGATTGGCAAGCTAGACCTCCGAACCACATAGGTTTCAGCAACCTACACGTCAGCCGCTCTTCGTGCGGGTAGCGTTGGCTTGGTGCATTGACGAGAGCAAAGCGCCACAAACCTCCTTTCCTTTCGTGTGCTCGAATCCACGCCTTGTTGAATTGGTGAGCGCGAGTCCCTTTACGGCGACACCCGCAGGCGCAAGCCCTATCACTAAGGCTTCAATTCATTGGCCAATCTGTGAACAGGTGCACGCACCCGTTCACGCTTTGGCTTGCCTAACAACAAAACGCACTTCCTGATGTTAACGACCATATCGAGTTTATAGAAACTGGGCAATCCCTCCTAGCATTATTTCCTAGCATCAGGACCTCAACAATACCACCAACGGATAGGCATAACTACTTCCATATCAAGCATTCAACGTGCCGTGAAACAGGAGAAGAATTCAAGCGTTTACACCAAGCCGTAGCTAATGAAGGCTCGGATCAATAAACCTGCTGTCGCTTTGACTAGGCATCCTGCAACGAGAGATTCTACGCAAACCCCAACACCAGCAGCAAAAAGCATATTTATGGCGAAACCACTTTTCGTGCGCCATCGTGCGGTGTGGAAAACGCGGAATGCATGGATCCCCCACCTGCCACCTTTGCCGAATGCTACTGCATGCCCCCTGGCAGATCTGTTGCGCGATCAACTCCTGTGGTTTTTCATTTCTCCTCGTGCTCTCTCAATATGCTTCACAATTGCTACGCACCAACTGGTCGGCATGCCACAGCATCGAATACACACCGACGAATACAGGGGTTTTTCGTTAGCAACCTGTGGTAGAGCAAAGCAAATACGGTTCAACCTGGCTCGCCAGCCAAACCTGCATGCACCGTTGCAGTTGCATCTATTCGTAACAGAAACAGCGTGACGTGTAGCAGCTTCTAGGGGGGGCCAGTGGTCCAATGCACACCAGATGCAGACAATGACACCCATACCCGACAGACGCAAGAGCCAGCCTTTCACCAAGTGTAGAGAAACGCTGCCGCCAACAACAACAAGCACTTCTACCCTGCCCTGTGTAGGTACTCTTCATTGCACGAGCACAACCTGCTCAGCAGCTTAAAACGCACACCCAATCGCTTTGCAAAACGCCTTTGAAGGTCTGCTGCCACAGGCCTGAAGCTGTGCATGCCACCAAAGTACGGTGCAAACTTTCCACTATGCTTGCCTCCATAGACTGTCCGCATCTACGTCAGACGCTTGCATCAGGCTCCCATGCCCCACAAACACAAACGCAAGAATCTGTCACAGTTCTATGCTCAAAGAGGTCCGTCAATCGCATGTTCCAAGACCAAGCCCTGGCATGCGACCGGGCACAACCCAATATCTGCAGGGAACCTGCCGCGTGCTGTATCTGCCGTAGCAGCACTACTGCAATAGACGCCAACGTACGGTCTGAAGCAGTCCACACGCAGCATATGCCTAAACCCCGCGTGACCACCCTCCGAAGCTGTTGATGCTGGTCTCCAACGCGCCACCTTGTTACCTGCAAAGCGCACGATGGAAGGAAGGTGGCCGCGCCTATAGTAAACAGCCACAGCGTTCAAGAGCTACCCAAACGCAAGCAAGCTACAGACATCGGCATCGAGGTCAATAGTGCTGGAGGGTTGCTCCACTCGAAGTAAGCATATGGCATTCTGCACATCGTCATGTGCTCGTATATGCAGTAGCACTTAAATGCATGGCGCATGAGCTTCTGTCGCGCCACATGCTCAAGCCAACACTGACGCCCAGCACGGCATGTTGTCAAAACACCTTCAGCCATGGTAATGAAGCACACCATTCAATTTTCATGATGATCAGGAAACATCCAAAGGGCATACATTATTTGCAGCACCACTGAGTGCACTGCTTCGTCGACATGAAGCTTGCAAAAATCCGCTCACGAAATGCAGGACTTGAGGTCCACACACCCCGTCACCTCGCCCGCCTCAAACCGTTAACCTCGACTTTGTGAGCATATGCCGCATGAGCACACGACAATATTCTCACCACAACACGCCAATATAAACAAGCACAAGGAATCCCTGTGTTCGAGCCGCATCACTAGCGGAGGTGGAGGCAAATGCAACTTCACCCCAACGCACTCTCTGTGTTGAGTACGCCCAAGAACGACATGGTCGCTGCACGTAGACTGCCTATCATCCAAATGGTTGCTGCCCTCCTTGAAGATGCTACAGACCGCATATATTCCTGCAGCTAAACAGCACCACCACCGCCTTCCCCGGCAGCACAAATTGTTCTAACTCGGCCCTCATGTAGGATAGATGCACAGAGACGAGGGCACCACCAGGGGGCGTGCTTTTTCGTTTTGAACTCGTTTGCCAGGGGTGGGCATGAAGCCAGTTCTGCGACCTGGGTGAGTTGCACCCCTAGGTATTTCAGTGAGGCTTCAAAGCGTCTGCGCCTTGCTGGCTCAGGAAGAGAATGCGCACCCTAATAACCAGGCGGTCGGCAACCTGCCCCTATGGACGTTCCCGCATCCCTTGCGGGGCCATGACGTGTGGAACTGATGCTGCTTTTGACTGGACAAATCGCCTCCACTTCGACTGACTTCCGACGAGCTCGTAGCGCGGCCAGGAAGCTACAGGAGCTCTCCAAACGCCGTCTCCTCTATCCAGAACTCATGCATATTTCGCTCTGCAGGTTCGAAACGAATCTGGCATTCCCCTTCAGTGTCACGATCCTTCTGCCCCTGAATGTCTCGACGTGTTCACTCCGACGTCAAGCCAACGACAGTCATACACCCTCGTAATCGCTACGCTGCAGGCCATGCATCGCAAACTGGGTCGTGGATTCACATGTCTTTAGGCCATGACGCACGCGCTGAACGTAGAGTTGCATTGTGATGCGAAGAACCTGGTCAAGCGTTTCAGAAATGTCCGGCGCTGAGAAGCCAAACACGAAGCGTCTGTGGAAGACACAGGAAGCAAGAGCATTGGCAACAGTCATGTGTGCAACTGCGCATCGCCTGGAGAGAGGGGGTTCGACCGTGCTTGCCCGGCGGAGCGCAAAACAACGTCCGCACCGGTCACGTGTTCTAATCCATACCCCGCCGGCGAATGTGCCAGAAAGACACCGAAACGCTTGAGCAAAGAAAAGAAACAACTCCGGAAGCTGTGCATCGCCGTATGTTGCGTTCAACTGCTGCGTGTTGGTATGCGAGCATGCCAAAGAGACGACAAATCCACAAGTCTCTGCAACACAAAACTTCCACCCCTCACAGGAAGCGGCAAGGGCGGTCGAATGGCGCGTTATGCGTCAAGCATAAAAAAACACGTAACGTTGGCACAGTCGACATCGCATGCGGATGGAAGTGAAGAGTCGTGTGAAAAGCGCAGGTATTGGCGTCTTGCAACAATCATTCATGATAGCGGCGACGAGCCCATCCACAGTCTGAAAAAAAACATCCCAAGCAGTAGGCCTTGGCCCGCGAGTTGCGTTCGTCAATAGGGCATTACGTCAAGCTGTTTTACCGGCAGGTGCGTACGACCAATGAGTGCATCAATATCCCACCAATGCGATGATAGACTCACGTGCATGCCGACACCTCCTCCTTGTGGCGCAGCGCCATCCCACACTCGCCAATCCGATCATGAGCAATTGCGTTCCATGCCAATTCCGCACTTCCTGCAAAGTTGTATTGAGCATAAAGCATCCCAAGCCAATACATGCACAAAGGCAAGCACTCGCTGTACCTACATACCAATGTGCCACGCTTCGCCGGCGTTGCTTTGTGCCGGCCATGCAACTCGTCGACTGGGCATCCAGCATTTCGAGCCGACGCCGGGCACAAGTACTGCCATGGGCACTGCTGCCTTGAAGGTGTAGATCTATCCACCACCAATTCACAACCACAATCAGCCCCCTCCTGCACATATGCCTGTGCCTAAAATGTTTAAATGCAGTGGGGGGCGCCCTAGCACAACGGAAGACACTCAGGTGTTTCGCCAGAACAGACCAAGGGTTGAAACGCAGGTACCGCTGAACATTACTATTGTTGAAGTGTTTAAGGTCAATGCTCGTTTGCGTTCGCTGCAGCCACAGATGCCTTCAGCAAAGGCAAACTGAGCATTTAATTGCAGCATGGCGAGATACCCATGCGCAACTCCTACGCACGTTGCAAATAATCCTTATCTATCCAGCAAAACACCCAAAACGTCAAGAAAACAATAGAAACGTGGCAGGTGTCGACCCATGCTACACCAAAACGAAACCCCAACAGAAGGCCGTGGCGTGCTATCCCCAGCTAACTCTACAATTTGCTTACGTCCTGCAAGTTAATTGATGCCTCAGACTTCACAGGACAAAACTGGTATATTTAGCGGATGCCCAACGTGCTTCGTGCGGCGGCATGAACGCACGCAGGGGCTTCCAAATACCCGAAGCCCCGAATGGGCATCATATATATATTCATCATTCTTGCTCCAGTCGCCTGCTCAGCACACGCCATACCGATAGCCATCTCGGGTAACACTCGTGCCAAAAAGAGCCTCCCTACACTACTACAACCTATAAAGTGATTGGCAAGCTAGACCTCCGAACCAGATACCTTCCAGCAACCTACACGCCAGTCGCTCTTCGTGCGGGTAGCGTTGGCTTGGTGCATTGACGAGAGCAAAGCGCCACAAACCTCCTTTCCTTTCGTGCGCTCGAATCCACGCCTTGTTGAATTGGTGAGCGCGAGTCCCTTTACGGCGACACCCGCAGGCGCAAGTCCTATCACATAGGCCTGAATTCCTTGGCCAGTCTGTGAACAGGTGCAGACACCTGTTCACGCTTTGGCTTGCCTAACAACAAAACGCACTTCCTGATGTTAACGACCATATCGAGTTTATAGAAACTGGGCATTCCCTCCTAGCATTATTTCCTAGCATCAGGACCTCAACAATACCACCAACGGATAGGCATAACTACTTCCATATCAAGCATTCAACGTGCCGTGAAACAGGAGAAGAATTCAAGCGTTTACACCAAGCCGTAGCTAATGAAGGCTCGGATCAATAAACCTGCTGCCGCTTTGACTAGGCCTCCCGGAACGAGAGGTTCTACGCAAAACCCAACACCAACGGCAAAAAACATATTTATGGGAAAACAATATTTCGTGCGGCATCGTACGGTGTGGAAAACGCGGAACGCATGGATCCCCAACCTGCCACCTTTGCCGAATGCTACTGCATGCCCCCTGGTAGATCTGTTGCGCGATCAACTCCTGTGGTTTTTCATTTCTCCTCGTGCTCTCTCAACATGCTTCACAATTGCTACGCACCAACTGGTCGGCATGCCACAGCATCGAATACACACCGAAGGAAACTGTGTTCCGTCGTTAGCAACCTGTGGTAGAGCAAAGCAAATACGATTCAACCTGGCTCGCCAGCCAAACATGCGTGCACCGTTGCAGTTGCATCTATTCGTAACAGAAACAGCGTGGCTTGCAGCAGCTTCTACGAGGGGCCAGTGGTCCAATGCACACCAGATGCAGACAATGACACCCACACCCGGCAGACGCAAGAGCCAATCTTTCCGCACGTGTAGAGAAACGCCGCCGCGAACACCAACGAGCACTGCTACCGTGCCCTGAGTAGGTACTCTTCCTTGCACGAGCACAATCCCCCTATATACCAGAAAGGCACCGAACCCCTCGAGCAAAGAAAAGAAACAACTTCAGAGAAGCTGTGCATCGGCGTATGTTGCGTTCAACTGCTGCGTGCTGGTATGCGAGCATGCCAAAGAGACGACAAATCTACACGTCTCTGCAACACAAAGCTTCCATCCCTCACAGGAAGCGGCAAGGGCGGTCGAATGGCGCATTATGCGTCAAGCATAACAAAAACACGTAACGTTGGCACAGTCGACATCGCATGCGGATGGAAGTGAAGAGTCGTGTGAAAAGCGCAGGTATTGGCGTCTTGCAACAATCATTCATGATAGCGGCGACGAGCCCATCCACAGTCTGAAAAAAAACATCCCAAGCAGTAGGCCTTGGCCCGCGAGTTGCGTTCGTCAATAGGGCGTTACGTCAAACTGTTTTACCGGCAGGTGCGTACGACCAATGAGTGCATCAATATCCCACCAATGCGATGATAGACACACGTGCATGCCGACCCCTCCTCCTTGTGGCACAGCGCCATCCCACACTCGCCAATCCGATCATGAGCAATTGCGTTCCATGCCAATTCCGCACTTCCTGCAAAGTTGTATTGAGCATAAAGCATCCCACGCCAACAGATGCGCAAAGGGCAAGCACTCGCTGTACCTACATACTAATGTGCCACGCTTCACCGGCGTTGCTTTGTGCCGGCCATGCAACTCGTCGACTGGGCATCCAGCATTTCGAGCCGACGCCGGGCACAAATGCCGCCATGGGCACTGTTGCCCTGAAGGTGTAGATCTATCCACCACCAATTCACAGCCACAATCAGCCCCCTCCTGCACATATGCCTGTGCCTAAAATGTTTAAATGCAGTGGGGGGCGCCCTAGCACAACGGAAGACACTCAGGTGTTTCGCCAGAACAGACCAAAGGTTGAAACGCAGGTACCGCTGAACATTACTATTGTTGAAGTGTTTAAGGTCAATGCTCGTTTGCGTTCGCTGCAGCCACAGATGCCTTCAGCAAAGGCAAACTGAGCATTTAATTGCAGCAAGGCGAGATACCCATGCGCAACTCCTAAGCGCTTTGCAAATAATCCTTATCTATCCAGCAAAACACCCAAAACGTCAAGAAAACAATAGAAACGTGGCAGGTGTCGACCCATGCTACACCAAAACGAAACTCCAACAGAAGGCCGTGGCGTACTATGCGCAGCTAACGCTACAATGTGCTTACTGCCTGATACGCAGTTCATACGATAAAGACAATATACTTAGCGGCTGCCCGAGCGTGCTTCGTGCGACGGCATGAACGCACGCAGGGGCTCCCAAATACTTCGAAGCTCCGGAAGGGTATCATATATATATATATATATATATATATATATATATATATATATATATATATATATATATATATATATATATATATATATATATATATATATATATATTCAGCATCTTTTCTCCAGCACCACAAACCTCCTTTCCTTTCGTGCGCTCGAATCCACGCCTTGTTGAATTGGTGAGCGCGAGTCCCTTTACGGCGACACCCGCAGGCGCAAGCCCTATCACTTAGGCTTCAATTCATTGGCCAATCTGTGAACAGGTGCACGCACCCGTTCACGCTTTGGCTTGCCTAACAACAAAACGCACTTCCTGATGTTAACGACCATGTCGAGTTTATAGAAACTGGGCATTCCCTCCTAGCATTATTTCCTAGCATCAGGACCTCAACAATACCACCAACGGATAGGCATAACTACTTCCATATCAAGCATTCAACGTGCCGTGAAACAGGAGAAGAATTCAAGCGTTTACACCAAGCCGTAGCTAATGAAGGCTCGGATCAATAAACCTGTTGTCGCTTTGACTAGGCATCCTGCAACGAGAGATTCTACGCAAACCCCAACACCAGCAGCAAAAATCATATTTATGGCAAAACCACTTTTCGTGCGCCATCGTGCGGTGTGGAAAACGCGGAATGCATGGATCCCCCACCTGCCACCTTTGCCGAATGCTACTGCATGCCCCCTGGCAGATCTGTTGCGCGATCACACAAAACACAAACTCTTGTGTTTTTTTTATTGCTCGCCGTGCTCTCTTAATATGCTTCACAATTGCTACGCACCAACTGGTCGGCATGCCACAGCATCGAATACACACCGACGAATACAGGGGTTTTTCGTTAGCAACCTGTGGTAGAGCAAAGCAAATACGGTTCAACCTGGCTCGCCAGCCAAACCTGCATGCACCGTTGCAGTTGCATCTATTCGTAACAGAAACAGCGTGACGTGTAGCAGCTTCTAGGGGGGGCCAGTGGTCCAATGCACACCAGATGCAGACAATGACACCCATACCCGACAGACGCAAGAGCCAATCTTTCCGCAAGTGTAGAGAAACGCCGCCGCGAACACCAACGAGCACTTCTACCGTGCCCTGAGTAGGTACTCTTCCTTGCTCGAGCACAACCCACCAAGCAGCAGGAAACGGACGCTCAATCGCTTTGCAAAACGCCTTCGAAGTTCTACTGCCATAGGCCTGAAACTGTGAATGCCACCATAGTACGGGGCAAAGTCTCCATTATGCTTGCCTCCCTGCACTGTCCGTATCTAAGTCAGACGCTTGCATCAGGATCCCATTCTCCACAAACACAAACTCAAAGTTCTGGCATAACTATGTGGTCAAAGCGGGTCGTCAATGGCTTGTTCCAAGACCACGCCCTGTCAGGCCACCAGGCACAACCCTATATTTGCAAGGCACGTGCAGCGTGCTGCGTTTGCGGTGGCAGCGCTGCTGCAGCAGACGCCAACGCACGTGCTGAAACGGTGCACACGCAGCATATCCCTAGACGCCTCGGGAGCACCTTCCGAAGCTGCCATTGTTGCATTCCAACGCGCCACCTTGTTAGCTGCAAGGCGGACGGTTAAGGGAAAAGCCACAGGTTCCCCCAACCTAAAGGCTCTATATATCAGAGGGAGAGAGAGAGAGAGAACTTAATTTCCTGACACACGGCTCAGCTGTGCAGAGACATGCTTGACCCCGGAGATTCGTATACGAATTCCAGAGCGATAGGAACGAGGGACCAATCTGAAAATTGCCTTGGTTCGCCTCTAGCTCTCTACAGCCTATAGGCAAACGCTGCAACCCATACAGCTAGCGGAAGTGCTCAAGGCACAGATTTTTGAACTCATATAACCCATGCTACCAACGGACGCCCCAACGCTATTTTCACAGTCAAAATCAGATAGATCCAATGCATGCTTCAATCTGCATTCAGCACACACAAAATGTTAATGTTGGTGTATACAAACCACCCCGACACGCTAGGTAGAGCGCCAAACGAGACAATGATTGTGGAGGACCAAATCAGACAATAATGCCTACTGACTGGCCAAGGCCCAATATGGCCACGCCCGCCCTCCCGCCAACTCCTCCGCAAGTCCACAAGTATTTACCTCACCTACGGCACTGCACGGACGCTTCTGCTGAAACCCACACTTTCAACAAAGCGAAGGCAACAAGACGAATTCGCACTCAGCCAAGTGTCCACAATACGAAACCTGGCGTTTCTGTATCTCCAGACAGCCTGTATGCCTTTGAAAGACTACCTCATCGCCCCACTCAAGAAGCTTATATGGATCCGCCAAACAGACGCACGCTGCTGATGGGCTTACCAAGCATTGCTCTTCCTCTCGACACAGGTTTCCACTCCACAGTCAAGATCCACTTTCCCCAATATAGTAGGAAACCTCTTAACCTCGCATGCAGAGGGAGGCCCGTCAGAACCCACATGCAGAATGTGCAGTTGTGCCCAGATAACAAAGGCCATGCACACAAACACACACCCACTCCCACCCCCCCACACACACGACACACTTCACGCATGCATCATTTAACGCTCGTGTGCATCGCTGGCGGCAGAGCGCACCTAGCTTGCGAATGGCTTTGACGCGATGCCCAGCATGACGCAGTTGCACTGCAATGCCGCACGTGACACGCTTACTGAACCAGCGCCCACTGAGGCGGTGTGCGCTGTGCAGGCATTTTCCCAACGTCATGAGCAGAGTCGACGCAATTGCCAAGCCGTCGCAAACCGCTAGCCTCATGTGAATTGCTAGAAGCGTTAAGGCACCGTCGCTGTTTATATGCAGAGGCCGAAGCCATCCAGTCCCCACAAGCTCGCAGCGAACTATAGCACGCCTTGTTGCTGCGGTCTTCAGTTCAGGACGAATATCAGCGTACATCCTAAAATTCCTCGAGGCCATGCACCATGCAGAGTAGAGTGCATTCACCGCCACCTACGCCCTACTCGCCAGCTAATTTTGATGCCACCCCTATATAAGCCCTTGCCCTTGCCGGCTACGTGAGAAGCGTCTGCCATCAACTACGCCCACGGCCAACAAAGCTATGCAATCACTACCCAGCATTTGGTGTGCATACACTTGGCCTGTTGCGGTCGATACGTGACCGAAACAAGCACTGGATGTAGCAAGACTGAGTGCGTTCGACAGCATCTTCACAATGCTGACGCGTTCGTGGCTTAGGGGAAGTCCGCAGGCATCGCTGCAATGCGCTAAAAAGTAGACAGCCCCACAGCCACTCGCCACCCACCTCTACAGGCGCCCGCTACGCCCGCACAGAATTGAAAGACACAGAGTCCTGGGAAGCACAATCCTTTGGCTACCCACCACGGTGGGCAAGCAGGCAACGCTCATCAAACCTGAAATATGATGCCAAAGCGATACTCTACGCCTCTGGCGTACATACAGTTGCACACTGGTCAAGCACTAGTAGCCTGAAGGAACATACGGCATCGATATCTATCAGGTTCAGAGTGCTATTCTCGAAGTCCTAGGAGGTATCCGACTTCCCAGTAATATGCATTTGACGTTTGCGTTCACCGGATGGTGGCCGTATGAATTTATTGACGGCTTTGGAGTCGGCCAACTGCCAGAAGCATACCTCGTGCTCTTCCTCACGTACGTTCCACCGCTATAACAACAGACTCGCTCTCGTCTGGCGCTGCAGCTGCATCGCGGTCAAGTTTGTGGCCTTGACAGCGGTGGCTCACGTCCTGAATTGCCACAACACCTGACCCGTCAATGCTGCATTTTTCCTAGTACGGATGGGAAGCCTCCCAGCGCCGGCGCGCCTCCACATATTCTGAAGAAAGAATTGTCTAAACTAGGTCTCAAGCCCCAACTAGAGTAACTGCCCATCCGAATATGCAAAGCCGGGTCACCTCTAAGAGCTCTAGCCACCAAATAGAGGCAAATATCTGTAGGCAAGTATACTACAACAGGATGATGCACAACCTTCGCGGAATTGTGGCAAATGAGCATGTGCTGCTCGTCGCCATGCCTTTCCTTGCCGAGCCTACAAATGCAGCTGCATTCTCTAGACAAGCCACGCACTATCTGGCACCCACCAATGTCCGCCAAAAGCAATCCACAACATGTGCTCGTACTGAGCAGTATTCATTTATCCCGTACCAGTCGAAATTCACCCGTACGGCTCGTGGCCATCCCGTCCGCCAAGCAACGCCAACACAGCCCCAAAGTGACCACCAAATTCAGACAGGTGTCTAACGTACGTCCTTTAGTCGCGCGAAATCGTCCAGCTGCAACTGCGTGGTTTTACAGACTCAAAGAATGAAGAAATGCCACCGACAAATCTGCCTACGCAGCCTGCATGATGCCCTCTCCGAAGCTCCACCTGTTAGCAAAACACCTCATGAGCTTTTTACTTGACTCCCTCGGACAACGGCCGCCACAAGCCCTCATGAATACGCGGATGACTGGTCATGAATAAGGGAATGCTTCGTGCGTTGCTCTCCTGTGCCATATGCGAATGCTTTCCATTGCCTTCGCACTAACAATAGTGCCTGAAGACTCAGCATTCCCTTACTTTCTGCATTATATAGCAGGCGGAGTCGAACAAATCGCAATGAGCACATATTATTTGGGACCGAATGACACAGCACTGTATGCTTCGCCACTGGTGAGTGCCCAACGAATACACGCATTGAGCTTGAGACGGCCCACCCTGCACATCGATGCTGTGCGCGGTGGCCAAAAGCTCCACCGTATCTGGCATGAACCTAGGCAAGCAGTGTATCCAAGAGTACGACCAGTACACAGAATTAAAGCCATTCTTGTTGCTTTGATAACTCTGCCTTGCCGGTCTAAGGATTAATATACAAGTGCCGCTTGCCACAGACTTAGGCGTGTAAACAGTTCGAACAAGAAATCGCTGATAAAACGTCTAAAATGCAAAGCCATCTACCGAGGTGCCAAACCCTAACGTGCCTGTCAGTTGGCCAGGACACCCGCCACCTCAAAAACAAGTCGCCTGGCTGCACCTCCCTAAACGATGCATAGTATTAGCGCCCACAGCACTGCCACACAAAACCTCGCGAACACAGAAGAAAGATGCCACAGAAGCCAATGCGCTCGGCGTTTCTGCCTAGCCTTCCCTACAGTTCCGTGTACAAGGCGTCACGATCACGGCAGCCTACGCAAAACTGGGTTCTATCTCGGGACTGAGCTGTTCACAGTTCCACCACAGAGCTCCCCGGCCGCAATGCGCCTTTCGGAGGCATGAAAATAAGGTTATAGAGCATCCTAAAAGTAGTGGCCGCAACGAGCTGCACAGCGCCAGGCTAACGAGGGTATCAAATTTGATAATCGACTGAGTTTGCGAAGCTACTTGAGCAACCAACGTAGTGTTAACACCCGGTTAATACGAAGAGTGGGTGCCGAGAAGTGCCGACAGTCAAGGAGGCACACTTTCAAACCGAAAAGCGACGCACAAGGTAAGCTGAAATCCTGGCGAAGCCAGCCTTCATCGTACCGCGATGCTCAGTAGAGCTTGCAAAACAACGCAGCATAGGGTAAGCAAGTTCCTGCACTTCAGCGGCGAGACGCCAAATCTATCAGAGCACCTAAAATGAACCTCTTCGCACGTATGGGCTTTAGTACTTCGTGAACACTGCGGCAGACACAGCGATTGCGCGCCTTGCCATGCAACACCAAAAGAACGGTAAGCAGGCGAAGGCCTATGCGTGCGCTTACTGCGCTTGCAATTCCGCATCTCGATACCAAAGGCAATTCGCCAACTTCTGCAGCCAAGCTCACAATCTAGATGGAACACGTTAGTCACCGTGCGAGAGTTGCCAAATGCCTGTTAAAATTGCCGAACGGCAAAGTAATAAAAACATCCATGCCTCCATAGGTGAAGCAGCAGCGTGCCAATCAAGCACAAGCCCGCCGAAGCACATCAACAAACGCTCGCAGCGCACCACAAAGCCCCAATACGTAAAGCCAGCTGCATTTTGTATGTCCAAGTACTGGCACGTGCACCGAAAGCAGTTTCAAGCATAAATATACCCCATGCGCAGCTTTGGTCCACAAGCTCTTGCATCTAGATAGCAACCGGCTGGACTGCAGAATCTCAAATCATCTTACAGTCCATAGAGTGACAAACATGAAAGCTGCTGCTCCGACTGGCAAGGCCAGCCGACTCGTAAAGTCAATCCGTGAGTACTGCTGCACCGCCTCCGTGCCTCTACAAACAGCTGACGGCCAGCCTATACTCTGAGGGTGGCACCCCAGTAATACGCTATGCATCGCGCTTCTATCCACACCTAAACTCAGCCATTTGCATGCTGCACCACCGGGTAAGTGACGAATCTAGAAGCCCCAACGGTTTCCTTAGAGGGTCTTGAATCCAACATCGAATTCAAGCAAACATATGAACTATATTTGTTTTAGGTTTTACTCACAACGGCTTCTAGAGAGTGGCGTATTAAGACACTGCGGTGAAATTGTCTAACGGCTTGGCCCATACGCACCGAGTAGGGTAGGTGATTGGGGCGCTCCTCCACAGTGTCTAGCACTGCATCATCCTAACCACTAACCAATTTTCATGAGAGAGCAAAGACGTTTCACCACTGGTAGGTATCCGTTCCCTGCGATTTGATGAAAGCTCCCGGCATTCGCTATGCAGGGGGATATGCTCCCACGCACGCGGATAGGGAATCATCTCGTCCGGAAACGTACCAAGCCACAATGCGCTGCTAACAATCTACCCGTGCAAACCGTTGCACGAGCTCATTGGCGCTATAACCAGAGAGCCAAATGTCGATGCTGACATCCGCAAACATACACAACCAACAAACACACAAACCAGCACAGTATAGGCCCCAACACCACGAGTTGGGGCCTACAAAGAACACAAATAGCAAAACAGTGCCGTCATCAAAGACAAGCAATCGCATGTGTTCAGACAAGCGTTGTACTCAACCATTTAACTACGCACCTTCCTGACGAATAGTGAAGACTATACTAAACGGAGAATGTTTGAGAAGCAAGGTCAAATAAGGCGGCAAGCCGATCTGCAAATGCGGCACGGACATGTTTGCGACTGACTAGACTGACTAGCGGCTGGCTGCACAAAGCGCCAGCTTCCGCGCACGCTCTGAATCGCACCACAGCCAACAACCTGCTACAAGCAAGGCATGCTGGTACTGGTCGTCTAGGTGACAGACGTCCACAAGTTTCATCTGAAAGCTTTACGAGTGCTACAAAGGCGCTGCAGCAAAGCATACGGGAAAGCGACGCTTTCCTGCTACCGGTTAACTCTTGTTCGCGCAGCTTCAGACTCTATAAAGCAATGCCACTAGATTACACAAATGCGAATTCAAGCGAATGTACACATCTTTACAGGCGTGGCGTCCCGGATACCGTACCATGCTCCATCGGCTCACGGGCAATCACATGTTTAGTCGGTGTAACCGAACGCAAAGCAAAGCCTAAGCAGGACGCAAAGAAAAGCCTAGCAGCAATTACAAGATACTTCTGTGAGACCCTACCTGCACGATGCGCTCGGGGAAAGTCGAGTCACGTTCCACCAATTTGCATTCAGGCCAGCGGCATCGTCACTAGCGGCACGCGGCCATACTCGTCTTACCAATCTTGCCCTCCCCCCTGCGTAGCACTGCTAAATTGTCCAATCAATAGAGCATTCTGGAGGGAGCAAACCTCGAAGGGTCAGGGTCAGCCATTGAAGCTGCAGTACAAACATGCCAGCCAAGAGACCCCTTTTCAGCCAAGCATAGATGCAACTGGGCATACCGGCAGGACGCGCAACGCAAACGGCCTCATGGAAGGTGTCTTCACACACATCGCAGTGATCCACGCCGAACTGCATTAGCGTTCGCAATGTAGTAAAGGCGCGCATATAGGGCAGAAAACGTTGGACACCTAGCAATCCTACTACCAAAATGCCTTGGCCTCCAAGACCTGTGGGACCATAAACTTCTACAGCTTGGCAGTTAGCGCACCCAAGAAGCTAGCAACACTGCACTGCAAATACAGGCACACGAATGACGGAGACAGAAATGGGACAGACATGCCTGCTAACCTGCCAAGGCCAAATGCTTTTTTGTCAACTCCTTCACAAGTCCACAAGTATTTACCTCACCTACGGCACTGCACGGACGCTGCTGCTGAAACCCACACTTTCAACAAAGCGAAGGCAACAAGACGAATTCGCATTCAGCCAAGTGTCCACAATACGAAACCTGGCGTTTCTGTATCTCCAGACAGCCTGCATGCCTTTGAAAGACTACCTCATCGCCCCACTCAAGAAGCTTATATGGATCCGCCAAACAGACGCACGCTGCTGATGGGCTTACCAAGCATTGCTCTTCCTCTCGACACAGGTTTCCACTCCACAGTCAAGATCCACTTTCCCCAATATAGTAGGAAACCTCTTAACCTCGCATGCAGAGGGAGGCCCGTCAGAACCCACATGCAGAATGTGCAGTTGTGCCCAGATAACAAAGGCCATGCACACAAACATACACCCACTCCCACCCCCCCACACACACGACACACTTCACGCATGCATCATTTAACGCTCGTGTGCATCGCTGGCGGCAGAGCGCACCTAGCTTGCGAATGGCTTTGACGCGATGCCCAGCATGACGCAGTTGCACTGCAATGCCGCACGTGACACGCTTACTGAACCAGCGCCCACAGAGGCGGTGTGCGCTGTGCAGGCATTTTCCCAACGTCATGAGCAGAGTCGACGCAATTGCCAAGCCGTCGCAAACCGCTAACCTCATGTGAATAGCTAGAAGCGTTAAGGCACCGTCGCTGTTTATATGCAGAGGCCGAAGCCATCCAGTCCCCACAAGCTCGCAGCGAACTATAGCACGCCTTGTTGCTGCGGTCTTCAGTTCAGGACGAATATCAGCGTACATCCTAAAATTCCTCGAGGCCATGCACCATGCAGAGTAGAGTGCATTCACCGCCACCTACGCCCTACTCGCCAGCTAATTTTGATGCCACCCCTATATAAGCCCTTGCCCTTGCCGGCTACGTGAGAAGCGTCTGCCATCAACTACGCCCACGGCCAACAAAGCTATGCAATCACTACCCAGCATTTGGTGTGCATACACTTGGCCTGTTGCGGTCGATACGTGACCGAAACAAGCACTGGATGTAGCAAGACTGAGTGCGTTCGACAGCATCTTCACAATGCTGACGCGTTCGTGGCTTAGGGGAAGTCCGCAGGCATCGCTGCAATGCGCTAAAAAGTACACAGCCCCACAGCCACTCGCCACCCACCTCTACAGGCGCCCGCTACGCCCGCACAGAATTGAAAGACACAGAGTACTGGGAAGCACAATCCTTTGGCTACCCACCACGGTGGGCAAGCAGGCAACGCTCATCAAACCTGAAATATGATGCCAAAGCGATACTCTACGCCTCTGGCGTACATACAGTTGCACACTGGTCAAGCACTAGTAGCCTGAAGGAACATACGGCATCGATATCTATCAGGTTCAGAGTGCTATTCTCGAAGTCCTAGGAGGTATCCGACTTCCCAGTAATATGCATTTGACGTTTGCGTTCACCGGATGGTGGCCGTATGAATTTATTGACGGCTTTGGAGTCGGCCAACTGCCAGAAGCATACCTCGTGCTCTTCCTCACGTACGTTCCACCGCTATAACAACAGACTCGCTCTCGTCTGGCGCTGCAGCTGCATCGCGGTCAAGTTTGTGGCCTTGACAGCGGTGGCTCACGTCCTGAATTGCCACAACACCTGACCCGTCAATGCTGCATTTTTCCTAGTACGGATGGGAAGCCTCCCAGCGCCGGCGCGCCTCCACATATTCTGAAGAAAGAATTGTCTAAACTAGGTCTCAAGCCCCAACTAGAGTAACTGCCCATCCGAATATGCAAAGCCGGGTCACCTCTAAGAGCTCTAGCCACCAAATAGAGGCAAATATCTGTAGGCAAGTATACTACAACAGGATGATGCGCAACCTTCGCGGAATTGTGGCAAATGAGCATGTGCTGCTCGTCGCCATGCCTTTCCTTGCCGAGCCTACAAATGCAGCTGCATTCTCTAGACAAGCCACGCACTATCTGGCACCCACCAATGTCCGCCAAAAGCAATCCACAACATGTGCTCGTACTGAGCAGTATTCATTTATCCCGTACCAGTCGAAATTCACCCGTACGGCTCGTGGCCATCCCGTCCGCCAAGCAACGCCAACACAGCCCCAAAGTGACCACCAAATTCAGACAGGTGTCTAACGTACGTCCTTTAGTCGCGCGAAATCGTCCAGCTGCAACTGTGTGGTTTTACAGACTCAAAGAATGAAGAAATGCCACCGACAAATCCGCCTACGCAGCCTGCATGATGCCCTCTCCGAAGCTCCACCTGTTAGCAAAACACCTCATGAGCTTTTTACTTGACTCCCTCGGACAACGGCCGCCACAAGCCCTCATGAATACGCGGATGACTGGTCATGAATAAGGGAATGCTTCGTGCGTTGCTCTCCTGTGCCATATGCGAATGCTTTCCATTGACTTCGCATTAGCAATAGTGCTTGAAGACCGAGCATTCCCATACATCCTGCGTTATATAGCAGACGAAGTGGAACAAATCGCAATGCGCACATATTATTTGGGACCGAATGACACAGCACTGTATGCTTCGCCACTGGTGAGTGCCCAACGAATACACGCATTGAGCTTGAGACGGCCCACCCTGCACATTGATGCTGTGCGCGGTGGCCAAAAGCTCCACCGTATCTGGCATGAACCTAGGCAAGCAGCGTATCCAAGAGTACGACCAGTACACAGAATTAAAGCCATTCTTGTTGCTTTGATAACTCTGCCTTGCCGGTCTAAGGATTAATATACAAGTGCCGCTTGCCACAGACTTAGGCGTGTAAACAGTTCGAACAAGAAATCGCTGATAAAACGTCTAAAATGCAAAGCCATCTACCGAGGTGCCAAACCCTAACGTGCCTGTCAGTTGGCCAGGACACCCGCCACCTCAAAAACAAGTCGCCTGGCTGCACCTCCCTAAACGATGCATAGTATTAGCGCCCACAGCACTGCCACACAAAACCTCGCGAACACAGAAGAAAGATGCCACAGAAGCCAATGCGCTCGGCGTTTCTGCCTAGCCTTCCCTACAGTTCCGTGTACAAGGCGTCACGATCACGGCAGCCTACGCAAAACTGGGTTCTATCTCGGGCCTGAGCTGTTCACAGTTCCACCACAGAGCTCCCCGGCCGCAATGCGCCTTTCGGAGGCATGAAAATAAGGTTATAGAGCATCCTAAAAGTAGTGGCCGCAACGAGCTGCACAGCGCCAGGCTAACGAGGGTATCAAATTTGATAATCGACTGAGTTTGCGAAGCTACTTGAGCAACCAGCGTAGTGTTAACACCCGGTTAATACGAAGAGTGGGTGCCGAGAAGTGCCGACAGTCAAGGAGGCACACTTTCAAACCGAAAAGCGACGCACAAGGTAAGCTGAAATCCTGGCGAAGCCAGCCTTCATCGTACCGCGATGCTCAGTAGAGCTTGCAAAACAACGCAGCATAGGGTAAGCAAGTTCCTGCACTTCAGCGGCGAGACGCCAAATCTATCAGAGCACCTAAAATGAACCTCTTCGCACGTATGGGCTTTAGTACTTCGTGAACACTGCGGCAGACACAGCGATTGCGCGCCTTGCCATGCAACACCAAAAGAACGGTAAGCAGGCGAAGGCCTATGCGTGCGCTTACTGCGCCTGCAATTCCGCATCTCGATACCAAAGGCAATTCGCCAACTTCTGCAGCCAAGCTCACAATCTAGATGGAACACGTTAGTCACCGTGCGAGAGTTGCCAAATGCCTGTTAAAATTGCCGAACGGCAAAGTAATAAAAACATCCATGCCTCCATAGGTGAAGCAGCAGCGTGCCAATCAAGCACAAGCCCGCCGAAGCACATCAACAAACGCTCGCAGCGCACCACAAAGCCCCAATACGTAAAGCCAGCTGCATTTTGTATGTCCAAGTACTGGCACGTGCACCGAAAGCAGTTTCAAGCATAAATATACCCCATGCGCAGCTTTGGTCCACAAGCTCTTGCATCTAGATAGCAACCGGCTGGACTGCAGAATCTCAAATCATCTTACAGTCCATAGAGTGACAAACATGAAAGCTGCTGCTCCGACTGGCAAGGCCAGCCGACTCGTAAAGTCAATCCGTGAGTACTGCTGCACCGCCTCCGTGCCTCTACAAACAGCTGACGGCCAGCCTATACTCTGAGGGTGGCACCCCAGTAATACGCTATGCATCGCGCTTCTATCCACACCTAAACTCAGCCATTTGCATGCTGCACCACCGGGTAAGTGACGAATCTAGAAGCCCCAACGGTTTCCTTAGAGGGTCTTGAATCCAACATCGAATTCAAGCAAACATATGAACTATATTTGTTTTAGGTTTTACTCACAACGGCTTCTAGAGAGTGGCGTATTAAGACACTGCGGTGAAATTGTCTAACGGCTTGGCCCATACGCACCGAGTAGGGTAGGTGATTGGGGCGCTCCTCCACAGTGTCTAGCACTGCATCATCCTAACCACTAACCAATTTTCATGAGAGAGCAAAGACGTTTCACCACTGGTAGGTATCCGTTCCCTGCGATTTGATGAAAGCTCCCGGCATTCGCTATGCAGGGGGATATGCTCCCACGCACGCGGATAGGGAATCATCTCGTCCGGAAACGTACCAAGCCACAATGCGCTGCTAACAATCTACCCGTGCAAACCGTTGCACGAGCTCATTGGCGCTATAACCAGAGAGCCAAATGTCGATGCTGACATCCGCAAACATTCACAACCAACAAACACACAAACCAGCACAGTATAGGCCCCAACACCACGAGTTGGGGCCTACAAAGAACACAAATAGCAAAACAGTGCCGTCATCAAAGACAAGTAATCGCATGTGTTCAGACAAGCGTTGTACTCAACCATTTAACTACGCACCTTCCTGACGAATAGTGAAGACTATACTAAACGGAGAATGTTTGAGAAGCAAGGTCAAATAAGGCGGCAAGCCGATCTGCAAATGCGGCACGGACATGTTTGCGACTGACTAGACTGACTAGCGGCTGGCTGCACAAAGCGCCAGCTTCCGCGCACGCTCTGAATCGCACCACAGCCAACAACCTGCTACAAGCAAGGCATGCTGGTACTGGTCGTCTAGGTGACAGACGTCCACAAGTTTCATCTGAAAGCTTTACGAGTGCTACAAAGGCGCTGCAGCAAAGCATACGGGAAAGCGACGCTTTCCTGCTACCGGTTAACTCTTGTTCGCGCAGCTTCAGACTCTATAAAACAATGCCACTAGATTACACAAATGCGAATTCAAGCGAATGTACACATCTTTACAGGCGTGGCGTCCCGGATACCGTACCATGCTCCATCGGCTCACGGGCAATCACATGTTTAGTCGGTGTAACCGAACGCAAAGCAAAGCCTAAGCAGGACGCAAAGAAAAGCCTAGCAGCAATTACAAGATACTTCTGTGAGACCCTACCTGCACGATGCGCTCGGGGAAAGTCGAGTCACGTTCCACCAATTTGCATTCAGGCCAGCGGCATCGTCACTAGCGGCACGTGGCCATACTCGTCTTACCAATCTTGCCCTCCCCCCTGCGTAGCACTGCTAAATTGTCCAATCAATAGAGCATTCTGGAGGGAGCAAACCTCGAAGGGTCAGGGTCAGCCATTGAAGCTGCAGTACAAACATGCCAGCCAAGAGACCCCTTTTCAGCCAAGCATAGATGCAACTGGGCATACCGGCAGGACGCGCAACGCAAACGGCCTCATGGAAGGTGTCTTCACACACATCGCAGTGATCCACGCCGAACTGCATTAGCGTTCGCAATGTAGTAAAGGCGCGCATATAGGGCAGAAAACGTTGGACACCTAGCAGTCCTACTACCAAAATGCCTTGGCCTCCAAGACCTGTGGGACCATAAACTTCTACAGCTTGGCAGTTAGCGCACCCAAGAAGCTAGCAACACTGCACTGCAAATACAGGCACACGAATGACGGAGACAGAAATGGGACAGACATGCCTGCTAACCTGCCAAGGCCAAATGCTTTTTTGTTAACTCCTCCACAAGTCCACAAGTATTTACCTCACCTACGGCACTGCACGGACGCTGCTGCTGAAACCCACACTTTCAACAAAGCGAAGGCAACAAGACGAATTCGCACTCAGCCAAGTGTCCACAATACGAAACCTGGCGTTTCTGTATCTCCAGACAGCCTGTATGCCTTTGAAAGACTACCTCATCGCCCCACTCAAGAAGCTTATATGGATCCGCCAAACGGACGCACGCTGCTGATGGGCTTACCAAGCATTGCTCTTCCTCTCGACACAGGTTTCCACTCCACAGTCAAGATCCACTCTCCGCAATATAGTAGGAAACCTCTTAACCTCGCATGCAGAGGGAGGCCCGTCAGAACCCACATGCAGAATGTGCAGTTGTGCCCAGATAACAAAGGCCATGCACACAAACATACACCCACTCCCACCCCCCCACACACACGACACACTTCACGCATGCATCATTTAACGCTCGTGTGCATCGCTGGCGGCAGAGCGCACCTAGCTTGCGAATGGCTTTGACGCGATGCCCAGCATGACGCAGTTGCACTGCAATGCCGCACGTGACACGCTTACTGAACCAGCGCCCACAGAGGCGGTGTGCGCTGTGAAGGCATTTTCCAAACGTCATGAGCAGAGTCGACGCAATTGCCAAGCCGTCGCAAACCGCTAACCTCATGTGAATTGCTAGAAGCGTTAAGGCACCGTCGCTGTTTATATGCAGAGGCCGAAGCCATCCAGTCCCCACAAGCTCGCAGCGAACTATAGCACGCCTTGTTGCTGCGGTCTTCAGTTCAGGACGAATATCAGCGTACATCCTAAAATTCCTCGAGGCCATGCACCATGCAGAGTAGAGTGCATTCACCGCCACCTACGCCCTACTCGCCAGCTAATTTTGATGCCACCCCTATATAAGCCCTTGCCCTTGCCGGCTACGTGAGAAGCGTCTGCCATCAACTACGCCCACGGCCAACAAAGCTATGCAATCACTACCCAGCATTTGGTGTGCATACACTTGGCCTGTTGCGGTCGATACGTGACCGAAACAAGCACTGGATGTAGCAAGACTGAGTGCGTTCGACAGCATCTTCACAATGCTGACGCGTTCGTGGCTTAGGGGAAGTCCGCAGGCATCGCTGCAATGCGCTAAAAAGTACACAGCCCCACAGCCACTCGCCACCCACCTCTACAGGCGCCCGCTACGCCCGCACAGAATTGAAAGACACAGAGTACTGGGAAGCACAATCCTTTGGCTACCCACCACGGTGGGCAAGCAGGCAACGCTCATCAAACCTGAAATATGATGCCAAAGCGATACTCTACGCCTCTGGCGTACATACAGTTGCACACTGGTCAAGCACTAGTAGCCTGAAGGAACATACGGCATCGATATCTATCAGGTTCAGAGTGCTATTCTCGAAGTCCTAGGAGGTATCCGACTTCCCAGTAATATGCATTTGACGTTTGCGTTCACCGGATGGTGGCCGTATGAATTTATTGACGGCTTTGGAGTCGGCCAACTGCCAGAAGCATACCTCGTGCTCTTCCTCACGTACGTTCCACCGCTATAACAACAGACTCGCTCTCGTCTGGCGCTGCAGCTGCATCGCGGTCAAGTTTGTGGCCTTGACAGCGGTGGCTCACGTCCTGAATTGCCACAACACCTGACCCGTCAATGCTGCATTTTTCCTAGTACGGATGGGAAGCCTCCCAGCGCCGGCGCGCCTCCACATATTCTGAAGAAAGAATTGTCTAAACTAGGTCTCAAGCCCCAACTAGAGTAACTGCCCATCCGAATATGCAAAGCCGGGTCACCTCTAAGAGCTCTAGCCACCAAATAGAGGCAAATATCTGTAGGCAAGTATACTACAACAGGATGATGCACAACCTTCGCGGATTTAAGCACAATCGTGGCAAATGAGCATGTGCTGCTCGTCGCCATGCCTTTCCTTGCCGAGCCTACAAATGCAGCTGCATTCTCTAGACAAGCCACGCACTATCTGGCACCCACCAATGTCCGCCAAAAGCAATCCACAACATGTGCTCGTACTGAGCAGTATTCATTTATCCCGTACCAGTCGAAATTCACCCGTACGGCTCGTGGCCATCCCGTCCGCCAAGCAACGCCAACACAGCCCCAAAGTGACCACCAAATTCAGACAGGTGTCTAACGTACGTCCTTTAGTCGCGCGAAATCGTCCAGCTGCAACTGCGTGGTTTTACATACTCAAAGAATGAAGAAATGCCACCGACAAATCCGCCTACGCAGCCTGCATGATGCCCTCTCCGAAGCTCCACCTGTTAGCAAAACACCTCATGAGCTTTTTACTTGACTCCCTCGGACAACGGCCGCCACAAGCCCTCATGAATACGCGGATGACTGGTCATGAATAAGGGAATGCTTCGTGCGTTGCTCTCCTGTGCCATATGCGAATGCTTTCCATTGTCTTCGCATTAGCAATAGTGCTTGAAGACCGAGCATTCCCATACATCCTGCGTTATATAGCAGGCGGAGTCGAACAAATCGCAATGCGCACATATTATTTGGGACCGAATGGCACGGCACTGTACGCTTCGCCACTGGTGAGTGCCCAACGAATACACGCATTGAGCTTGAGACGGCCCACCCTGCACATTGATGCTGTGCGCGGTGGCCAAAAGCTCCACCGTATCTGGCATGAGCCTAGGCAAGTAGCGTATCCAAGAGTACGACCAGTACACAGAATTAAAGCCATTCTTGTTGCTTTGATAACTCTGCCTTGCCGGTCTAAGGATTAATATACGAGTGCCGCTTGCCACAGCCTCAGGCGTGTAAACAGTTCGAACAAGAAATCGCTGATAAAACGTCTAAAAAGCAAAGCCATCTACCGAGGTGCCAAACCCTAACGTGCCTGTCAGTTGGCCAGGACACCCGCCACCTCAAAAACAAGTCGCCTGGCTGCACCTCCCTAAACGATGCATAGTATTAGCGCCCACAGCACTGCCACACAAAACCTCGCGAACACAGAAGAAAGATGCCACAGAAGCCAATGCGCTCGGCGTTTCTGCCTAGCCTTCCCTACAGTTCCGTGTACAAGGCGTCACGATCACGGCAGCCTACGCAAAACTGGGTTCTATCTCGGGACTGAGCTGTTCACAGTTCCACCACAGAGCTCCCCGGCCGCAATGCGCCTTTCGGAGGCATGCAAATAAGGTTATAGAGCATCCTAGTGGTCGCAACGAGCTACACAGCGCCAGGCTAACGAGGCTATCAAACTCGACACTCGACTGAGTCTGCGAAGCTATTTGACGTCCTGGGTTATGCAGCAGGCGGTGACGAGCAAATATCAATGCACGCCTAATATTTGAGACCGCTTGGCGAACTGGTCTATATTTTCCCCCTGACAAGGCTGCCTGGCACCTAACATATCAGGCGTGCTACAATTCATTACAGGGGTTTCTATAGGGAAGGGCGATTTGGTGTATATTTCATTAATTGCTGGAGACTAGGAGTGGCATCGCATGGGCTTTAGGTTAGACAAGGCCGATTTGCATTAGCAAAACCGCGAGCAGCAGAGAGTTTTCGCCTCCGACTGACAAAAGAACTCAGGCTGCCAACGGGCCCAGCTACGTGCTTATGCAGCGCATATGCTCTTCCTGCTGTAACATGTTTATAAAATAAAATATCTACCACTCAATCAATGCATCGAATGCGCGCCGTGTCCACAGTCCATCAACCTCTTTTGCTGATGCCACTCACTCTCTGCGCAGGACAATAGCATACTACAAAACACGTGAACCACCAAGCGCCCTCGTTCAAGCCACACAACTACGCGGCAACTTGCCGGTGGCGGATAAACATTGCTTAGTGGATATGCCACAGATTCACTCAGCCCCCTACCAACTAAATCAAACCCTGCCATAAGCATCAAATCGTCGGTGCTACCACGTGGAATGCACTCCCCATTGGCCATCCATGGCTCTTTGGTCGTTCACCGTCGCTCAAAGGCATTTACGAGCGTTCTGCACTATCGCCAGAATTCACGACAATTCCGGCCCACAGGCAGACAATGGCATACCGTGTGCACGGTGTTCGCACATGCGGACAAGCGGCCAACTCTACAGGTCCGCCAATCATCTTCAAACATTCTTATGTCCTACTCCGTTGGTTTGATCATCACAGCAGCGAAGCATGTAGAAGCATATGCACAAGGTGCATCAGTAACGTAAATCGCCCAGCGATCAGCCGTCACTTCACGGATTCCACGCAGGAGTTAATACCCAGCAAACGCAGCTTTACTAACAAATCGTCACTCCTAATTTGGGCCATTAATGAGGTAGGGAGGGAATATAGATATAAATGCTCCACCCGGGCACCCAACGTCCCATATAATGTGATCTTCCCTGCAAACATGTTGCTGCAGCCCTTACAGCATCCCGATCCGCAGCCTAACCACTGTGCTACTAGCTTAGGCCAACAATAAACCTCCGTCTCAAACGAAATTAATTGTACTCCTGAATCCAGAGAGCTCCTGGTAAGCACTGGAGGCAGCTCACTTTGTTCACTGCTGGTGAGCGTGTGAGCTGCTGGATTTAGCAGCCATCAAATTGGCTCGGCATCTTGGCCCACTCGCTAGTGAAAATTTGATGCAACATTGTTGTGGAAACAAGAAATGTATGGCCATGCGGTCGTGCGAGAAGCACAGCATGCGGAAGAGCTAGACAACCCTGCGCCCATGGCCCTGTAAAGAATCAGCGAAGCAGTTGGTCAAATGAGCACTTGTAGCTTGTACGCGTGTGGAATGCTCTGGCTGCATCGAGCACCTGATATGGCATTTGGACAATCCAGGTAAAACCATTTGCAACCAAAGAAACGCAAGGCTGATCGAGAACTGACATATGCGCACAGGGCTCGTCTGAGTGTGCCGCGGCCTAGCTCAGATGCTTTTCACCCTCCCTCATGAAGACGTTTGAGTAACTGGTCCGCATAGAACATGCACATAATGACCTATCGAGCAGCACATCAGGCACAGCAAATAACTTTGCTTCCTCGATATAGCAGTAGACGCTGATTAGGAATCAGGGCTTCCCAAAGAGGGAAGCGCATACACTTCTGGGCGTGGGTGAAAATGCGCACCGACACAAGACTGGCCAAATTCCGGCGGTATACGCTTTGTCAGACAGTGCCATGGGCTACCCCAACCCACCTCCTGCACGTCGCACGGTGCCGCTAGCACTAGAAGCTTAACTGGGGTCAGAGTGCACTACCCTCTAAGCTCCAGCAGTCACCCATGAGGCGGAAGGCAGCAGCATGCAATTAGCAACAAACCGCCGCCCACAATGCTATGCAATCAGTCATCACTGCTGTCCAAAACCCCCCTACGCGAAGGCATCCGTCCGTTGGACAAGCGTTACCAGCCTATCCTGGGTTTTTTGCTGAGTTCCTGCTTAGGGAGTCGAAGCACACACTATAATGTGCTCTCACCAGCCGTCCACGCACGCATGTTTTGGCTGCTCAGAAATGCTAAAATGCCCTGCAGAACGCAACTGCTGGGCGAGTTCGAACTTGCTAGATGAGGTAAGGCATTACAAGCGGCCCATCAAGTCATTCGGGAGCAGGCCGTGGTTGCTGAGCATTCTGCTCTGCTTCAGTCTAGAGTCATCTAGAGACCGGGATTTGTTTTAATCCCGAGAATCCCATTTGCCTCAACCGGCAGCTGAGCACTGGAATGCATCAGAAGCCTTCAAAGGTTTCGGGGTCCCGAACAAGTATCCTTTCTATCCTCTCTCCAAAGCCGGTTCATCCTACGGCTGCTAAAGCGTTGTGAGTGCAGAGTGTATATTAACACAAGTAACACACTTTCTGGAACATCACAGTAATTACGAAGTGTGGGCTGCTACCTGCCTCTTGCGCTTAACTAGATGTGCAAGCCCCCAAACCGCCGGCGGGTTAGAAGCTTCGGCGGACAAATAGTACTTAAGATTCGCTCTTAAGACAGTGCAAAACCGCCGACTACACATGCAGCATTTCGTTCATTGTGTGCGCTCCAGCTAGCATGCTGCCGGCTGCTTGCATGGGTGGCTAGTGCGCCCCCATTATCAAGCATGTACATCTAATTGCATGGTTTGCAAAAATTCACTCACCCACTGCCAGCAATTATAGGCAGCAGAAAATGAAACGACTGGGCTGCTTTGCAAGCTCTGTCCACAAGCAGAAGCAATGCAGAAAATTCCAGCTAATATGCCTAATTGACTGGTAAAACACCTCCACCAGGAGGGCATGCCATAGCCTGTTCGCCACGGCAACGGCTGGTAGACTTGAATCACCCTTGGTATTTAACATCCTGAGACTAACTGATTGCATGCAGGGAATTCCGCATCCACCAAGCCCACATGTAAGCATACGCGACAAGAAAAAAGCGACGCTCCCCCCAAGAGAATCCTTTGGAATACATGAATTTTCTACTGCAAGTCGTTTCAAAAGCGAAACAGCTTGCTGATTCAGTTCTGTGAGGCTTGACTCAACACGCGGCGCTAGCGCACACCACCCAAATTACTAATTTATTCCTCAGTCTAACGCCGTGCCAAACGCCAAGGTAGCAGTCCTCAGTCGCATTGAGACCCTTTTGTCTCCGCTCACTTGCAACTGAGCAATTTGCAACTGATTCGCTTGATCAGGAAAGCCCCATCAACAATATCACAGATCAGTGCCATCCTGTGCGCATATCATGCTACGCGTCGAAGCACGGTGAGTGGCCACGCATTACAACAACAGCATTCAACCGCTATTTGTGCTAAAACACCACTCGAGTGCCGAGCGTTTTCCTAGCGATTTGTGCTAGTCTCGTCCATCTGTCATGCAAGCTCGCACGTATCCTTGCGAGACATCACCGCCGCAGCTGTGCCATGCTCTTCGAATGGCACACTTATATCAACGTACGTCCTGATATTGTGCAACGCCGTACGCATGCAATTCACCAGTAGTGATTGGTTTAACCAGCACCTCAATTAAACATCGCGTAGAAACCCGCCTGCTCAGCCTCCACCAGCGGCTTTTCCAAACTCATCCGTTCGGCCAAGCAACCTTACTCATAGCCACGGTTCAATGGCGTGTAGCGTCCTACTCTCGACAAAGTCGCAATCCCGTCCACATGGATGAAGCACCCACCAACATACCAGGAGGGAAAATGCTGCAGCATACACACGAATATTTGCTCTAATGCTACGCCCCGGAGCGTCTCGTAGCCGAGCAGGGAAGATGCAAGCGCCTACAATACAAGAATGCCAACGGCTTAAACCTAAAACGCCCAGCTTCTCCACGCCGATCATGCGAAACTGCCAAGCGTTCACACGCGTACACGGAAGACCACCTGGTTGCTTGTGTTTGTGCCGAGCAACAGCAGTTGACGTTTTCTCAGTGAAGGCTTCCATGGAGAAGTGAGTGTGCACGAAGACACAAGCACAAGCTTGCTGGAAACCGCAAAGTGCACAGACACTGTAATGCCAATAAAAACGAAACACAACGGAAACAATTCGCAAATTTCCAAAGAATGCCTACCGCCCGAAATATGGATCCTTAGCAGCAACTGTCGCCGGCATCGGGACAACGCCCTGGGTCTCGGGTCTCTAGATTCCACCATTTGCACAGAGATATGTGGTGAGTGCTTCCATCTGACACGAGTATGCTTTTCTGCCCCACCTAAGCCGACGCCAAGTATGTTTCGGGGCTCGCGCACTTTCTGTGCCATGCGGCATCCGAACGAGTGAATGATGAGGCGCTCCCATTCCTGTTTTAATCCGGTGGCATGCCGCCATACTCCTGGACTGCACAGCACATCAGCACAGAGTAAGCGAAGCGAGCTCCATGCGCTCTAAACCAACCCAGGCTTCCCCGTGACCATTTGTCAGCTTCCTGAGAACCCTAACATGTTCATAGCGGGCATGCAGCCTCAGTTCAATAGTGCACAAGCACAGGTGGCGCTGCGCCATCGTTGCATTCGTGAGGATGCGTCAGCTGTGCTGCTCTACACAGTATCTCAATAACGGGCCAAACCTTTCCGAACAATGTTTGCTCGACACCCATTACCGTGGAGAAATGGACGGCAAAAATGCCTAGGGGTGAAGGGTTGCCATGTTTGTCAAATGTCAGCAATCAGTGCTCCCCCTGCCAAACAGAGCGCCATGTACCCTGAAGCCGCACAGTTGCGTTTCCAAAGGAAATAAAAACTCTTGCCACCACCACAACGGAGCTAAACACGAAACAGTCGCCAAGATTCGGGTGAAAGCAATGCGCATTCAATAGGTGGCTAGTTCCCGACAGCATCTGCTCTTTGAAACGTCTTCACAAGTGTAGCATGCCCATACCCTTGTTTATGGGCTACTCAGTCTCCGTTCACAAGGCATACGGGTGTTCAAGATAAACCAGGCTGGAACCCCGGCTTGCCTTGGTAGCACAAGGCTATCACAGAACTCAAAGTCGTCTGAAGCACTAGCATTTCTGTGAATACGCATGGACAAAACGATCTCGCGTCTTGCGATCCTACCACCCGCCAGACGCCTAGCAGTGCCAAGCATTGGCTAATGAATAAGTCCGTCAAATTAGTGCATTTGTGCGTCGCTTCAAACGCGCTACAGGCTGCTTGCATGTGCTCACTGTGAAGCGTTGCCCACAGTTGGAAACGGGGACGGACGAGACAACCGGTACAGCCCAAGCATGAGCCCAATGTGCACTGACAGTTATTACGGCCTGAACCTCCAGCTTCCGTCGCACCACAGTCTTGTGAAAACTATTTTAGTTAAGCACGCACACTTCATTCGAACGTCGCCTATCGGAATGCCCCAGTACGTACAAGCGCGCTCTTTCCGGCGGCCAGTGACGGCCTAAAGCTCTCAGTTAACTCAGTGTGAACCGTGCCTTATGTGCGTCTTTGAGCATTTGGTGGGCATTGCTGCTAGGCCAGCAGCAATGCCCAGCAGTGGCATAGCGCTACTGCGCTGTTCCTGGTCAAGCCCACGAACCTGTAGTCATCTGCTGAGCGCCTCTGCAATATCGCTGCTTGTCGATAGCTGCAATAGTTGCAATTCGCACGGGGTCAACAGTCATCAATAAGCTGTGGCACTGCAGAAATACGAGGCACGAGACAAGACCACGGCCTAATGCTTGCACGCCAAACGTACCAGCTAGGACGAAGTGCATTTGCCACACTGACAAGAAAACTTTACGCCTGACAGCATAAATGTGGAGATCAAACAGCTGCATGGGCGTGCGCCTTCAGAGCTTCTACCTAAAAGGGGAATGCATGAGAAGGGCAGGCGCCTGGAAGACCAATCTGCTGACCCGTGAATCTGGCTGCGTTTTGCAACCCTAAAAGTTGGTGCGCATGCACAGTATTCCACAAGCACAAATACGGCTTCCACTGCAATCTGTTGCAACTACAAAGGGAACAAAATGCATCGCACAACCCTAGGGCGTCGTGCAAATCGTCAGTCGACAAGTGCGGTAGCTTCCGCACCCAGGCATAATGACGTTGGATCAGTATGGCTTGGTATTATGTCACATCCAAATCAGCATGTGGGAGCACCGCCCTGACTCTTTGAACCGCAAGGCGCTAACTTATGAACTCATGACGAGACCCAAGAGGCACAGTATCGGCCGTTTGCCCCCAAGACGGTGCCCCTGTTCTTTGGCCTCTAGCACAACCCACTAATCCGAGAACCAAGCGACAGGGAAAATTACTGTAGAAGCCCTGCAGCCTCACGCCAAAGTCCATGAGAGCCAAGCAGTGTCCTTTAATTCGTTCGCATCAGGAGCATAACTGACACCCCTTGATGAACGCCAATACACCAACTGTCCAGATAGACCTGAGAAACTCGCTCGAAAGTGCAAACATCAGACTGTGCGGCACACCGCCAGAAACTGGTAGCACTGCGACCGAGTCAAGAACTATTTTTCGAGAGGAGCTCGTCTGAGCCAGCAATCATCTTTTGAGGAGCCCACGCTGCTCCCAGCACTTTTATATATCCGCTATCTGAGGCATTGTAGGGCATTCTAGCATCCGGCCTGCTTGGCAAGTGCTCGCATGTATCGGTTAAGGGATTGGGCAGTTTGTGCAGTCTCTACACGGATGGACCGACTGGCCAGTATTCTTCTCGTGTAAACCGTTCAACGATCTGACTAGCGTATCATCGAGGTGTTCTTCCTCTACTGCTAATGCACGCACAAAGAAGGCTTCCAGAAAATGCCCCAAGACACCCTCAAACTCAAACCTCCAAAAAAGGCCCAAAACGCACAATGTTGCTGGCCTCATATTCTAGCGGAATTGGCACCTATGAAGACTATAAACTGCAAGAAAGTTCTTCTAACGGAAGCTGGCCATTGCGGGGCTTCAAGCAGATGTTGCGTTCAAACATTTAACCGCATACCTTGATGATGGCCAGGGAGCAGTGAGTGGCGAATGGTCTAGCATGTGGACAAATGATGGCGGCCAGCCAGTGGGTAAATCCTGGGGCGTGGGGCGTGCAAGCATGGATCTGACTGCCGAACGAATGTGTACAATCTTCCCTTCGCTCACTTCCTGATTCAAAGCATAGCCTGTGTAACGTGCTTGAGCGTAGCCACACGGGCAGCAGTCTTGAAGCTAATGGGACTTCCTACACCTTTGCACATGCATTGCTCGTTCAATGAAGGGACTGCAACAGATCAAACGGGGCAACTGCAATCCCTCTGCGACTGAAGGAGGCAGCTTGCGGAACTGAAAGTCAAAAGGTTCTGACGTGCACAAACAAATAGCCTCGCGCGGCCGGGGAAATCCTGACCAGCACTGCTTCCTGTAAACTAGAGCATGCCATAACCGCTCAAATGCAGCCATCAGCTTGATTAACGTGGCGGGATGCAAGATGAAGCTTATAGATGGCTGCCAGGGACGTGCATGAGGCCTTAATCTTACGCCTTTCAAGCGGAAGGCCGAGTGAATCTACCCATAACAAGCCACATTAGCATTCGGTACATTTCTTCACATTTATCGCACTGGTGTTGCTTCTTTCATTTAAAAGAACCGTTCAAATAACCAATTAGTCAAGCCGCATAGGGGTTCCGCAAAACTGAAGGTTCAGCGCTTCAGAGAACCTTCAACCGGAAATTCGCATTTAAAGGCGAACTTCGGGTTGCACTGCATGCGTGCATCTGCTTTTTATAATACGCCAAATGCAGGAAGAGCCAGAGACCCTTTTGCACACACTGATGTGATACACACCTATGTGCTCGAATGTTGGAAGCAAAATCGACAGTGTACACAGGTAGAGCAAGTTATAGAGCCACAGAATTTCAAATCCAACATTTCCAGCAAACGCTAGCGGGAGTAGGGGTCAAACAAGTCCTGCAAGGCTTGTTTGATCGGACGGCGTAGAGTTCAGCACTCAGCGCATATAAACAATTGCCTCCAGTGTATTCGAAGGGCAGCTACGCGCAAAACGGAGCACAATGTGCAGCCAACAAGGTCGCCAAAGTACCATGGCCTGACTCATCCGTCCCATTTGTTGGAGCCAAGTGAGTACAAAACGAAATCTGATGTCCCTATCACTCGGGCCAACCTCCACGTTTCCGCGATACAACTTCCGAGCCCCACTCAGGAAGCATATGTGGGCTGTCGAGACGCAAGCAAGCCGTAAGTGGGCTAGCCAAGCACTGATCTTTGTCTCAACACAGTTGTCTGCTCCAAAACGTAAATCCGCCTTCCGCGATGCGCTAGGCAAGCTCTAGGATGCGCAGGCCGGTCTGTCAGCTCGTACATGACGCAGCTGCAGTGTGATGCCGTACTCAATATGGTTCCTGAACGAGCGCTAATTCGGGCAGTGTATTGCCTCCAAGCGTTTTCCCTTTGAGTACTACGTACCTGATATGCATTGCAAAAAGACGGCGCCGTCCCTGCCTGTATGCAGAGGCGGAAGCCATCCACTTGACGCAAGCTCGCAGCGGAACCCATGCACGATTTGTTGCTGTTGTCTTCAGTTTAGGATGATTGTCAACGTACTTTCTATGTTCCTCGGTTACACAAGGCATGCTGAGTGTAGTGAAGGCAGCCACTACTGGCCATGCGGGTTTGACGCCACAAGTAAGTACACGTGCGCATGGCTCTTCATGCTAGGTGAGAAGCGCCTGCCAGCAGTAGCGCCTGCTGCCTACACAGCTATCCAATCATCAATCAGCTTTTGGTGTGCATGCATGTGTCCTACTGCGCATACCCTATAATCGAAAAAGGCACTAAATGCAGCAAAGCTGAGAGCGTTTGACAGCACCCCCCCAATATTCAAAGCACCGATATTCAGGGAAAATTTGAAGACAGCACTACACTGCGCACGCAACTACGAAGCTGCAAAAGCACCCACCGCCCGCCTGAGCATTTGGCTACCTTTGTCGCTCAGAACTGAAGGAGACGGACCTCTGGGAAGCGCAGTTGCTTGCCTGCTCACCGCAGTTTGGACAGTAGTAACGTACACTCAGCCTGTAGAGGTACTGCAAAAGCAGCCAGTCATTAACGCTGCTGGCGTGTGGGAGCGCAATGTCCACGCAATAGCAACCAAAACGTGAATGTGTTATCAAAACGCTGGAACGAACTCATGAGTTTGTCTAGTGCGTGGACGTCTGGAAGCTCCCAAGCACTAGACAGTCTCACGCTGAGTTTGTCAGCGTGCTGTTAAAGCGGGTACGTTTCGAGTATCCGCATTAACGGGACGTTGAAGATCGAAATTTGTTGACTTCTTTAGGTGTGCTCGGCTCCTAGGTGCCCATACCGTTGACTTCACAGCTAGACCTCAGCTAAGCAGAGCTTTTGTGCGATGCCGTGATTACAGACGCCTTCTGACTTCCTAAAGCGTGCTATTGACATACTTCCTACAGCAAAGGAGGCACGTGGACCTGAGCGCTGCAACTCAACCAGCTTGAGACACTCCCGCTCAGCTGTATGTGGGGCAGCTTGTTCGTATGTATCCATTATGTTCACACGTAAATGAGAACAACAGCTTGAGGTGGAAGTAGCAAGGCCACGCTAGCAGCCTCAAGACTCACTAGCCAAGTACCAGATCTTTGCGGTCCTACAGCTAGCCCGGGCTTGCATACTTGCCAGATCCAGGCAAACAGTTGTGAGCTGAGTGTCGGATGTACCGGAAGGAAAGTGGCATGCAAAGACAGTGAAAACGACACCGCATACGTGGCGTCTATGCACAAAGTTTCCTGGCCTGAAACGGTAGGGGTGTGCCTTGAACGTACCGTCTGTGAGTAAGCCAGCGTACACGCTTAGCCGGAAATAAAGCTGTGGGCCCTTTGAAGCCTTAGAGCTCTAGGAGCAAGCAACGCAAGTTACTTCTGCAAATATGTGGCGTGCATACTGCCCCGGACGAAAGAGGGGAAAGGGTGTTCCTCCCAACCTCACGCCAGCTGCGACCGACGTCTGGCCAAACTGACGCAACGGAATGCAACTTAAGGGACAAGCTGCAATTACTTTGCTGCACGCCCGCAAAAGGAACCCGTTGCAGCTTGCCTGTTGCATCAGGAATTCAGCTGAGTATTGATCTACTAACGAAGCGTTGATAGCAAGAGATCTTCAACTAGAAATGTTGCGGTCGAAGCACAACCCCAAGGTAAAGCCCTCTGCCCATTCCGAGCCTTTTGTCGGCGCCTTCTCGGAGCTGCGCAGTTTGAAGTTGAATTTCGCCCCAGCAAATACGGGTTTCGCCGAATAATTGTAGTATCTTGTTCCTTTCCAGCGGCGAAACCAATCGCATGAATAATAGCATCAGCACTACCGCTATCACGGTATTCGGGCACTGAAAGGACTGTGGATGGTATCTATTCATCCCGTGCCAGTCAAAACGCACCTGCAATGTGAGCGTTCAAGTCTTATCGGCGAGCAACACCGCCAAGGCAGCAAATTCCGGATCGCTTTTAACGTACAGCCTGAACTTGTGCGAGGCCGTGCAGGTATCGTTTACAGGCTGGTTGACTTCGCGCTAATGAAAATCCGAAGGGAAATTCGCCTGGGCAACCTACGTTAAGTGCAATTGCACAGCCGAACAATTTAGTACTTGCACAACACCGCGGTTTACTGGAGTGCGTGCTATGGATCTCCGCAGAATCGAGACACTAATCACACAAGCTTGGCACCCACCAAGACACTAACAAATTCAAAGGAAGACCAGAGGAGCACCATCAACGTACAGAACGCCCGACCTACAGAGTTGCTACTGGTCTCCGGCACAGTTTGCACCTAGGCGTCCAGGTGATACAATCGGGTGAACGCGGCACAATGGTAAAGCCCAAGCGCTGAGCTTCATTTTAATAGCACCCTTGCATTGTTCAAGGATCCTGTTAGGCTGCAAAAAGCGCTCCTGTAAGCTCACAACAAGTAAGAGCAGGCTGTTTTATCCCATTGGGTGTGATTGCCACGTAGGGCTGCGCCGACGCACAACAGAAAAATATTCGACGGAAACTACGGCCTGCCCGTATAGTGTGAAGAATATTCAACCGAAACTACGGCCAACACATATGGGGTGTTACCGATTGACCGAAAGCACGAGAGAAAGGCAGTTTGTCTGTACACTTCACTGGATATGATCATGCCATCACCTGATTTAGGGCAGTGTCTGTCAACGACGCCAAAAGCGTGCTCTGTTCGCGAACGTCACACAGCGCCATAGGCACAGAAGCAGCTGATGCTGAATCTTTCCCGCCACAATACTTCTTCTTCTCCCCTTTCAAGCTATCCATGCACTTATTTTTCCCGCTTCTGCTCACTTTCTGCGCCATGTGTTAAGTGGCACAGCGGCTAATGTAGTGTTGCCACCCCCTTTTAATCAGCCTCCAACCTATCCACCTGTCGGCACCATCGCAGCAAGCAGCAAAGATACCCACATGCCCGTCAAATGAACCGAAGCTGCTCCATGGATATCTGCACGTCGCGTGTGCAAAAGTATTTATTATGCACATGTCGCATCGGTCCAATAGCGCAGCAAAGCAGGTGATAATGTATTAACTGTACTCATATCACCTCGTTCTACTGCGTAAGACAAAATATCGATACTCAAATGCAACGTGCAAGCAAGCTCTAACACATCCGCTGATTAGAAAGCACGCGATCAACAGAAAGACTAGGCGGTAGCGTTTCTGTTAGTCAGAGGCCCAGTGCTAGTGCATCCACCAGTCAACTACAGCATCATGCAATTTGGAGTTGCCTATCAGTGTTTTCTTACTGTAGGGTGATACGCAATAAATTTATTGCATAACTCGCACCTAGGCATAAAGCGCATCTTCTGACTGACAACAGCGCTCACGCTGCCAACGGGCCCAGCTATGTGCTTATGCAGCGCATATGCTCTTCCTGCTGTAACATGTTTATAAAGTAAAATAGCTGCCACTCATTCAATGCATCGAATACACGCCGTGTCCACAGTCCATCAACCTCTTTTGCTGATGCCACGCACTTTCTGCGCAAGACAATAGCACACTACAAAACATGTGAACCACCAAGCGCCTTCGTTCAAGCCACACAACTACGCGGCAACTTGCCGGTGGCGGATAAACATTGCTTAGTGGATATGCCACAGATCCACTCAGCCCCCTACCAACTAAATCAAACCCTGCCATAAGCATCAAATCGTCGGCGCTACCACGCGGAATGCACTCCCCATTGGCCATCCATGGCTCTTTGGTCGTTCACCGTCGCTCAAAGGCATTTACGAGCATTCTGCGCTATCGCCAGAATTCACGACAATTCCGGCCCACAGGCAGACAATGGCATACCGTGTGCACGGTGTTCGCACATGCGGACAAGCGGCCAACTCTACAGGTCCGCCAATCATCTTCAAACATTCTTATGTCCTACTCCGTCGGTTTGATCATCACAGCAGCGAAGCATGTAGAAGCATATGCACAAGGTGCATCAGTAACGTAAATCGCCTAGCGATCAGCCGTCACTTCACGGATTCCACGCAGGAGTTAATACCCAGCAAACGCAGCTTTACTAACAAATCGTCACTCTTAATTTGGGCCATTAATGAGGTAGGGAGGGAATATAGATATAAATGCTCCACCCGGGCACCCAACGTCCCATATAATGTGATCTTCCCTGCAAACATGTTGCTGCAGCCCTTACAGCATCCCGATCCGCAGCCTAACCACTGTGCTACTAGCTTAGGCCAACAATAGACTTCCGTCTCAAACGAAATTAATTGTACTCCTGAATCCAGAGAGCTCCTGGTAAGCACTGGAGGCATCTCACTTTGTTCACTGCTGGTGAGCGTGTGAGCTGCTGGATTTAGCAGCCATCAAATTGGCTCGGCATCTTGGCCCACTCGCTAGTGAAAATTTGATGCAACATTGTTGAGGAAACAAGAAATGTATGGCCATGCGGTCGTGCGAGAAGCACCGCATGCGGAAGAGCTGGACGACCCTGCGCCCATGGCCCTGTAAAGAATCAGCGAAGCAGTTGGTCAAATGAGCACTTGTAGCTTGTACGCGTGTGGAATGCTCTGGCTGCATCGAGCACCTGATATGGCATTTGGACAATCCAGGTAAAACCATTTGCAACCAAAGAAACGCAAGGCTGATCGAGAACTGACATATGCGCACAGGGCTCGTCTGAGTGTGCCGCGGCCTAGCTCAGATGCTTTTCACCCTCCCTCATGAAGACGTTTGAGTAACTGGTCCGCATAGAACATGCACATAATGACCTATCGAGCAGCACATCAGGCACAGCAAATAACTTTGCTTCCTCGATATAGCAGTAGACGCTGATTAGGAATCAGGGCTTCCCAAAGAGGGAAGCGCATACACTGCTGGGCGTGGGTGAAAATGCACACCGACACAAGACTGGCCAAATTCCGGCGGTATACGCTTTGTCAGACAGTGCCATGGGCTACCCCAACCCACCTCCTGCACGTCGCACGGTGCCACTAGCACTAGAAGCTTAACTGGGGTCAGAGTGCACTACCCTCTAAGCTCCAGCAGTCACCCATGAGGCGGAAGGCAGCAGCATGCAATTAGCAACAAACCATCGCCCACAATGCTATGCAATCAGTCATCACTGCTGTCCAAACCCCCCCCTACGCGAAGGCATCCGTCCGTTGGACAAGCGTTACCAGCCTATCCTGGGTTTCTTGCTGAGTTCCTGCTTAGGGAGTCGAAGCACACACTATAATGCGCTCTCACTACCCGTCCACGTACGCACGTTTTGGCTGCTCAGAAATACTAAAATGCCCTGCAGAACGCAACTGCTGGGCGAGTTCGAACTTGCTAGATGAGGTAAGGCATTACAAGCGGCCCTTCAAGCCATTCGGGAGCAGGCCGTGGTTGCTGAGCATTCTGCTCTGCTTCAGTCTAGAGTCATCTAGAGACCGGGATTTGTTGTAATCGCGAAAACGCCATTTGCCTCAACCGGCAGCTGAGCACTGGAATGCATCAGAAGCCTTCAAAGGTTTCGGGGTCCCGAACAAGTATCCTTTCCATCCTCTCTCCAAAGCCGGTTCATCATACGGCTGCTAAAGCGTTGTGAGTGCAGAGTGGATATTAACACAAGTAACACACTCTCTGGAATATCGCAGCAATTACGAAGTGCGGGCTGCTACCTTCCTCGTGCGCTTAACTAGATGTGCAAGGCCCCAAACCGCCGGCGGGTTAGAAGCTTCGGCGGACAAATAGTACTTAAGATTCGCCCTTAAGACAGTGCAAAACCGCCGACTACACATGCAGCATTTCGTTCATTGTGTACGCTCCAGCTAGCATGTTGCCGGCTACTTGCATGGGTGGCATGTGTGCCCCCACTGTATAGCATGTACATCTAATTGCATGTTCTGCAAAAATTCACGCACCAACTGCCAGCAATTATAGGCAGCAGAAAATGAAACGACTGGGCTGCTTTGCAAGCTCAGTCCACAAGCAGAAGCTATGCAGAAAATTCCAGCTAATATGCCTGATTGGCTGGTAAAACGCCTCCACCAGGAGGGCATGCCATAGCCTGTTCGCCACGGCAACGGCTGGTAGACTTGAATCACCCTTGGTATTTAACATCCTGAGACTAACTGATTGCATGCAGGGAAATCCGCATCCACCAAGCCCACATGTAAGCATACGCGACAAGAAAAAAGCTACGCTCCCCCCAGTAGAATGCTTTGGAATGCATGAACTTTCTACTGCAGGTCGTTTCAAAAGCGAAACAGCTTGCTGATTCAGTTCTGTGAGGCTTGACTCAACATGCGTCGCCAGCGCACACCACCCAAATTACTAATTTATCCCTCACTAACGCCGTGCCAAACGCCAAGGTAACAGTCCTCAGTTGCATTGAGACCTGTTCGTCTCCGCTCACTCGCAGATGAGCAATTTTCAACTGATTCGCTTGATCAGCAAAGCCCCATCAACAATATCACAGATCAGTGCCATACTGTGCGCATATCATGCTAAGCGTCGAAGGACAGTGAACGGCCACGCATTACAACAACAGCATTCAACCGCTATTTCTGCTACCAAAGCACTCGGGTGCCGAGCGTTTTCCTAGCGATTTGTGCTAGTCATGTCCATCTCTCATGCAAGCTCGCACGTATCTTCGCGAAGCACCTCCGTCGCAACTGCGGCATGGCCTTCGAATGGCACACTTATATCAACGTACTTCCTGATATTGTGCAACGCCGTACGCATGCATTCACCAGTAGTGATTGGTTTAACCAGCACCTCAATTAAACATCGCACAGAAACCCGCCTGTTCATCCCACACCAGCAGCTTTTCCAAACTCATCCGTTCGGCCAAGCAACCTTACTCATAGCCACGGTTCAATGGCGTGTAGCGTCCTCCGCTCGACGAAGTCGCAACCCCGTCCACATGGATGAAGCACCCACCAACACACCAAGTGGGAAAATGTTGCAGCATACACACGAATATGTGCTCTAATGCTACACCCCAGAGCGTCTCGTAGCTGAGCACGGCAGATGCAAGCGCCTACACTACAATACTGCCACCGGGTTAAACCTAAAACGCTCAGCTTGTCCACGCCGTTCAGGCGAAACTGCCAAGCGTTCACACACATACACGGAAAACCACCTGCTTGTTACCGAGCAACAGCAGTTGACATCTTCTCAGTGAAGGCTTCCATGGCGAAGTGAGTATGCACGAAGACACAAGCATACGCTTGCTGGAAACCGCAAAGTGCACAGATACTGTAATGCTTATAAAAGCGAACAACAACGGAAGCAATTCGCAAACCCCAAAGAATGCCTACCGCCCGAAATATGGATCCTTAGCAGCAACTGTCGCCAGCATCGGGACAACGCCCTGGGTCTCGGGTCTCTAGATACCACCATTTGCACAGAGCATATGTGGTGAGTGCTTCCATCTGACACGAATATGCTTTTCTGCCCCACCTAAGCCGACGCCAAGTATGTTCCGGAGCTCGCGCACTTCCTGTGCCATGCGGCATCCGAACGAGTGAATGATGAATGATGAGGCACTCCCATTCCTGTTTTGATCCGGTGTCATGCCGCCATACTCCTGGACTGCACAGCACATCAGCACAGAGTAAGCGAAGCGAGCTCTACGCGCTCTAAGCCAACCCAGGCTTCCCCATGAGCACTTGTCAGCTTCGTGAGAACCCCAACATGTTCATAGTGGGCATGCAGCCTCAGTTCAACAGTGCACAAGCACAGGTAGCGCTGCGCCATCGTTGCATTCGTGAGGATGGGCCAGCCGTGCTGCTCTACACAGTATCTCAATAACGGGCCAAAGCTTTCCGAACAATGTTTGCTCGACACCCATTACCGTGGAGAAATGGACGGCAAAAATGCCTAGAGGGTTGTCAAATGCCAACAATCAGTGCTCCCCCTGCCAAACAGAGCGCCATGTACCCTGAAGCCGCACAGTTGCGTTTCCAAAAGATATAAAAGCCCTTGCCACCACCACAACGGAGCTAAACACGGACAGTCGCCAAGAGTCCGGTGAAAGCAATGCGCATTCGGTACCTGGCTAGAGGCCGACCGCATCTGCTCTTCAGAAAGTCTTCACAAGTGTAGCATGACCATACCCTTGTTTACGGGCTACTGAATCTCCGTTCACAAAGCATGCGGGCGTCGGCAATTCAAGATAAACCAGGCGGCAACTCAGGATTCCCTTGCTAGCACAAGGCTACCACAGAACTCAGCATCGTCTGAAGCATTAGTATTTCTGTGAATACGCATGGACAAAACGATCTCGCTTGTTGCGATCCTACCACCCGCCAAACGCCTAGCAGTGCCAAGCATTGGTTAATGAATAAGCAAATTAGTGCATCTGTGCGTCGCCTCAAACGCGCTACGGGCTGCTTGCATGTGCTCACTGTGAAGCGTTGCCCACAGTGGGAAACGCGGACGGACGAGACAACCAGTACAGCCCAAGCATGAGCCCAATGTGAACTGACAGTTATTACGGCCTGAAACTCCAGCTTCCTTCGCACCACAGCCTTGTGAAAACTATTTTAGTTAAGCACGCACACTTCATTCGAACGTCGCCTATCGGCATGTCCCAGTACGTACAAGCACGCTCCTTCCGGCGGCAAGTGACGTCCTAACGCTCTCAGTTGACTCAGTGTGAACCGTGCCTTATGTGTGCCTTTGAACATTTGGTGGGCATTGCTGCTGGCCCACCAGTTGCATAGCGCTACGGCGCTGTGCCTGGTCGAACCAGTGATAAGCCCATGAACCCGCAGTCACCTGCTGAGCGCCTCTGCAATATTGCCGCTTGCCGGCGCTGCAATAATTGCAATTCGCAAGGGGTCAACAGCCATCGATAAGCTGTGGCACTGCATAAATACGAAGCATGAGACACGACCACGGCCTAATGCTTGCACGCCAAACGTACCACCTAGAACGAAGCGCACGTGCCACACTGACAAGAAAACTTTACGCCTGACAGCATAAATGTGGAGATCAAACAGCTGCATGGGCGTGCATCTTCAGAGCTTCTAGTTAAACATGGAATGCATGAGAAGGGCAGGCGTCTGGAAGACCAATCTGCTGACTCGTGAATCTCGCTACGTTTAGCAACCCTAAAGGTTGATGCGCATGCACAGCATTCCACAAGCACAACTAAGGCTTCCACTGCAATCTGCTGCAACTACAAAGGGAACAAAATGCATCGCACAACCCTAGGGCGTCGTGCAAATCGTCAGTCGACAAGTTCGGTAGCTTCCGCACCAAGGCATAATGACGGTGGATCAGTATGGCTTGGTATTATGTCACATCCAAATCAGCATGTGGGAGCACCGCCCTGACTCTTTGAACCGCAAGGCGCTAACTTATGAACTCATGACGAGACCCAAGAGGCACAGTATCGGCCGTTTGCCCCCAAGACGGTGCCCCTGTTCTTTGGCCTCTAGCACAACCCACTAATCCGAGAACCAAGCGACAGGGAAAATTACTGTAGAAGCCCTGCAGCCTCACGCCAAAGTCCATGACAGCCAAGCAGTGTCCTTTAATTCGTCCGCATCAGGAACATAACTGACGCACCTTGATGAACGCCAATGCACCAACTGTCCAGATAGGCCTTAGAAACTCGCTTGAAAGTGCAAGCATCAGACTGTGCGGCACACCGACAGAAACTGGTAGCACCGCGACCGAGTCAAGAACTATTTTTCGAGAGCAGCTCGTCTGAGCCAGCAATCATCTTTTGAGGAGCCCACGCTGCTCCCAACACTTTTATATATCCGCTATCTGAGGCATTGTAGGGCATTCTAGCATCCGGCCTGCTTGGCAAGTGCTCGCAGGTATCGGTTAAGAGATTGGGAAGTTTGTGCAGTCTCTACACGGATGGACCGACTGGCCAGTATTCTTCGCGTGTAAAACGTTCAACGATCTGACTAGCGTATCATCGAGGCGTTTTTCCTCCACTGCCAATGCACGCACAAAGAAGGCTTCCAGAAAATGCCCCAAGACACCCTCAAACTCAAACCTCCAAAAAAGGCCCAAAGCGCACAATGTTGCTGGTCTCATATTCTAGCGGAGTTGGCACCTGCAAAGACTATAAACTGAGAAAGTTCTTCCAACGCAGGGTGGCTATTGCAAGTCTTCAATTAGATGCTGCTTCCAAATAGGCTGCTGCAGACATTCGTGGTGATCAGGGAAGAATATGAAGCAAATTCTCGAGTAACATGGCCAGTGATTGGGGGGAGCTGGTAAGTAAGTACTGTGATTTGTGCGCGTGGCTATGACAAAGGACGGACGGCTTAAAATCTCGCGTCCTCTCACTTTCTGGTTCACACCGTCGGCCGCTCGCTTACTTTCATGAACTTTAAATGCAGCCCTAAAGCTCATTCGCATCCCATTTCATGCTGGATATGCCTTATTCGTAGCATGAAATGGCTGTACCGAATCCAACAGCTTAGCTGCGTTTCTTCTTCAAGGGAGGGGGGACCGGTCGAACAATGTAAGAAACTACTGTGCCTCAAGCAAATCCCTACAATCCTTGGATGCTACGCTGCAGACCAGAGCACATTCGCTTAGAAACAGCCAGCGCCTTGGTTAGGCAGTGCAGACGTAAATCGTAGCTTTACAAGCGCTGCAAGGGTTGGGTAGGGCGCCTGCACCGCTGGCTGAAGAAATGCCGAACCAGGCAAGGAACGCTTGTGTCAAAGGCAGGCGTTCACATTTCGCATATCAAAATTGTCTTTTCCTATTCTTCAGAGCTGCTATAATCTCCAGGCCTTTAAATACATTGTTCTCACAATGTGCTGGTATAAAAACAATGTGCTGGTATAAAGGCCAAGCACAAAGTGCTGTCGTTACGTCCATCCCAAGCTACAATACAACCGTACTTGCTAAGAAATTTCAATTCCGCAGCCTGTGAGGGCTAAATCCGACATAAGAATTGGCGGTTAGCGCCTCCCTGCGTCATGCCTCTCAAAACATCTGCGAAATGCAGTTGCATGTAAGCGAGGAGCTCCGCAGCTCATGCGGCGATAGAGTTAGGTACCAGGGTTTGTCGCTCGGTCCGCCAGATTTTAGCGAGGGTTCTGCAGACCAGCACTGCCAAGCGTAAAAGGCCACTCGTTTCTGAGCTTGCAGCGAACCCTACACCGTGTTCACAACATTGGAGTGTTTGCTGATTAGCACGCATTCGAATACCGAGGTAAACCGCGCTGTCGACGTCACCTTCCATCCAGTGGTCCCCGCTAGTGAATGGGGGCACAGCTGCTGCTCAGAACTCGTACAATGCTGTGAATTACGACTGCATGGGACTACAAAATATCTTCAGGCTTGCCATGAAGGCCAGTGCAAATAGCAGACCTCACTGAGCGCTGTCGTGTCAAACTTGCCACCGCTGCTGGCCTGACGCTCCGCATTAGGGATGCAGTGCCAGCCCCAAAGCAAGCTTTTTCAGCATTCTGCCCATTTGCAGTGTGGAGCGCTTGGGCGACCACCAACCACTGAAATGTGAGAAAGTAGCTTCCACCAGTTGGCTGTCGAACACTCGAAGCAGGTCGGCAGCGTTGTCAAATATTTTCCCTAGGGTTCTCTATATCTTCCCTTCTCCTAGCTTGTTCACCAAGGTAGTCGGTGAATACTTCTCAATATCTAGTATTGACTCACGCTCTGCATTACAACAGCATATTTGGAGTAAGCATTGCCCCCCATGCCCTTCCAGCCATCTATTTCCACGCACGGCTCTTGGCGAGGAAACGCAGTCACCTTTGCTGGAGAAAAAGCTGCTCCAACCAAACACGTCCACTTGAAATAGGGCAAAAGGAGATAGAGCGGGCCCATAGACCGCGGTGCGCGGTCTGGCTAGCAAATCAGAGTCCATCTTCACGAATGACTAAATGGAGGCTTGTGCCCTGACAGACAGAAGCCAGGCAGCCGTTCTGTGCCCGACGGGAACAAAGGAAAAGTAAGTGGTGGTAACGAATCCGCACGGTTTGCTTCCATATGAGGTGCATCTTTTCAAACCGTCATACACTAAATTCCAGGCACGAAAATTGGAGAGAAGTTGAACCATTGTGCTGACCTTGACACCCACGTGGTTGGTACAAGAAACAGAAAGACAAATCCTGTAGGTATGAGCTGCCAGAACGGATTGCAGACTGTAGCTTTCACACCTGGACGTAAAAGCAGCGGCAGGCTTCCGTGATCTCGCAAATACATTATTTGAGACTCAAACAGAGGATCGTAAACGCGCGCTTTGCTCTCATTCAGATTTTGTGGCCTACTCTGTCCCATCGCGCTTCCCAAATTTCAGCCCCTGGCACCATCATATCGAGGAATTCATTGAACGCACGATTATTCCATGATATACAGGCTGCCAAATGCGCTTACTACGCATTTCTATTTTTGTCATGGCTGAGAGGGAGAACAACCACAGCGAGTTCAATGTCACTAAGGCGCTCAGGCGCCAGGCATATTCTCAGCATGCCCTTGCATTTATCAGCCATGCAAGAACCAGGCAGTCGCCTAGCGGCGGTTTAATAGCATTCTGCGATGTGACATATAGGCTTGGACCTTACCGCACCACGACACGAACCTTCATGGAGGCATGCACCGAAAACAATGTGGAGAGAGGCTTGTTCTTGGCATATTGAGAGCGGGACGCAGACTGCCGGCGGTACAAGCAACCCACCTCGGTGGTCAAATGGCTAGGTTGGCTGTGCTGTATGATGTTAGTTAGTGAGGTATTCTACTGTTACTTCGCTGACACAAGTGTGCAGTGCACTACGGCTTCACCAGATACCTGTTCATGCATATTATGTGCATAACGGCAGTGAGCAGCACATGAAACAGCATACCCCAATTCTTCTGTAGAAGCAGGAAGTAGCAGGAATAACCAAACACGGAGAGGCATTGCCTAAGACATTTACTAGAGCACGCGCCATGTAGCCCCCAAGCCTGAGTTGTGGGCCAGATCAATTTCTACAAAGCGGTCGTGTAATCAAGAGTATTATCCTTTTCGAGGTATCAGTAGAAAACCAAGTATTTACACTCCACAGCTGCCCCTTGAGTATTCATACCCAGAATCTTTTCCTGGGATAGAACAACAAAAACTCGAATTTGGCTGCGGCCACTTCAGACAGATTGTGGTCGCCACAGCACATCCGGCGCAGTGGTAAACACCCCTAAACCATGCGGACGATGTGCTGAGCAAACAGAGACCATATCAACCCACACGATTGCCTAACCCTTCCCAAGGTGACTTATTTCTGCCTCTCCCAGCTGCAATCCCGGTTCAAGTGGAAACACAGAGGTACACCGCCTGAAGGCCTGTCAAGTGTGGCAGACGCAAGCCCAAGCCCCCTCCTCATGCACAGCCCGTGGTCAAATATAAAGCAGACGTTCCGCGAACCTCAAGGGTTCTAGGTTTTCCATCCCCTTTTTGATTGTGCACTAGTGTGTGGCGAAGGGAAATTAAGACGAAGCTGATGGGATGCAATCAGGCATCTCGGATTCTTCGGTCCTTTTCAGAGATGCCACCCTCAGGCTCCTAGCAACGCCACACATGCACTTGAACCAGCTAGCTTTCCCACTGCCGTTGAGTCTATGGGTTCCCGTATGATGCAAGAGTTTAATTTGTTTGCTTTCATGTCCAGCCCCTGTTAGCACATTACGCATGCACTACTGCTGATATATATATATATATATATATATATATATATATATATATATATATATATATATATATATATATATATATATATATATATATATATATCCCTGTTACGAGGCTCTGGCTTGCTACAAGCACTGCATGAGCAAAATATGAAGGGCGTTCCCAAACCACATGAGCGGGTTTGTTTACAACTAGCGAATAATAAGTCCTTCAACAAAGCTGTGAACTGCATAACTGCATGCATGAAGTTTGCTATGTAAGGCGTTTGGACACCTAATATACAGCCACAATAACTCATCCAACCACACACGCATCTGATTCTCCGTGACAGTGCCAGCAAGACCTGCACATATTTTTGTTGCCATGTTTGTTGGTTCGAACTTGACTGCAAGTTCGGGCCTGCAACCCATTCCCCAAGCGGTTTAACTTGATGAAGCGCAAATGCTCACCGCCAGTGCATCAGTGGTCAGAAGCAACCGCCGCAGCTCTTGCCTCAGACCGCGCCCCCAGCAAATTTACGGCAAAAACTACAGTGCCACGAGATGTATAAGCTGAGCATGAGGTATTGGAAAGGCATCATCACAGGCTTTTCCCCGGGGACGCTTGTCTAAGCATCCGCACGATTGCACTGGGCAGCAAGCAGCTGTACACCTGAAACGTCCAAGGACTACACAGCCATGCAGTGTTCCCCCCAGTAACCAAACTGACCAAACTGTAGTGCCATTTACAGATCTACGGTCCAATAGCAGTGCACCTACCGCCTAAGTAGAATACCAAGCGATTGCAATTTGTGTAGTAGGTGTTCCTTGAGAAGTACAAAGCTTTCACATAGAATCCTATGAATACACTCACCGGAAAGCAATTGAAATGGGGTGAAATCATGCACATTAAAAGCGAGGAGAGTGATAGAGCGCTTTACTTGGCGGAAATTAGAATGAATGTGTACAGCTCAGAATAGTCGACTATGCCGCTATTTATTCTATTCACTGGGATATCTCGGCTTCAGTCTTTGGCCAGCAACATACGCAGCTACTACTCACTGACTGCGCACAGCAGTACCACTTGTCCCAAGAAGCATCGCAAGATTGTTCGCCACGTTCGAAAAAACAAGCTGATGAAAATACGCACCTCTGCCGGCCAACTTCTGCAAAAGTTTTGTATCGTGGCCCCATACTCCAAGCACCCAACAAACTGGGATGCAGCAGCATCCATCCAGTAAACCATCAAGACAAATTTCTACTTGGTGAGCCCAGCAGTAGGCTTTTATTTCTGAGTCCTCCCAAATGAAGTGCACTGGCGTTTATTGGTCCCCAGACATACTGTTCCTAACCCTTCATGTCTGCCTTTGTACACGAGATGCCACGTGCTAGAAGCCATACCACTTTCCGTGCGTACACAGACTCTCGCAAAGCATGCCTGATGAAGTTACAAAATGCCACTCCCCTCAGTCAGCCCTCCTCGCCTTATGCAAGGTGAGTTTCTATTAGATCAGCTCAGATCAGATCAGAGGCATATTTACCACAAGCGCAGCACAACGGGATATATGCACAAAGTGCGCCACTAGATGCAGCTCCCAAACGAGCGAACGAGGGCTATGGGGATTCTATCCACGGCATGCCGAAACATAACACAGCTATCCGGCAGATTGGCTGTCCATGATCATTCAAAGTGCCGCTCTTCTCGCATGTAAGAGGGATCCTTGCTGGAAGAAGAGGCACCCGAAATGCACCCAGAGTCGTTGAGGATTAACCATCAAAGGTTCCGTCTAGTTCTAGGGATATGCTCAAAACGCTACAAAGGTTTCCTACGCAACCGTTGTGCCTCTGGCTGGAGCTTTCGATGGAATTTGATTGCTGCCGTGTGGGTTCCATAGTGGGCTCTGAGCAACTTATTCCAAAATTGAATGTGAGAAATCTACATATATCGATTGCTAATGAGTGCAGGAGCTTCTGTATATGCATCCTCCACACAACTGGCCTAGTATTCACGAGCAGCCGCTAGCCTACCACTAAAGCAGCCTTCTAACGAATGCCAAACATGTGCGCAAGTGCCATCTTGCTATAAACATGTTCAGGACTTCAATGGCAGTGCATGCGAGCTTCTTTGATAAACATATCCTCCTATGGTCAGCAACAAAGCTCGATAAACATATCCTCCTATGGTCAGCAACAGTCGTTCACTAAGATGTGCGTGTGTTGCACGTGCTTGATTTTTAGGAGCCTGGAGCATACTCGGGGACCCAAGGATACGCTTCACCCCTTCCCACCGCATCTTTTGTGACATCAATACGAACAACAGAGAAGCATATCAGGGATTGCCTTGTATTCAAGATCAATACGCAGCCAACGAGGATGGCGAAGACTCTTTCATCCCCCGAGTCATGAACTCGAATAAGCAATAATCGCTGCTTCTGCACGTCAGTATGATACTAGATTACAAGCTAATGATGCGTAACCAACATTTTGCATAAACACATTATAACTTGTTGGGCCGGCTATGCAGGTTAGCTCCTGGCTCGATACGTGTGGCGAGAAACTCTCCACGGGAAACCCTCCATCCTTCCCTCGCATGCACCTGACGCCACAGGTTGCTACACCATGACTAGATCATTCATCCACACGAAAAAACACAACAAAGTCACAGCCGCTACAGATCAGGAGGATCTGAATCGAACGATAGTAGAAGGTAGTTCGACTAAGGCCCAACGGCAATCCAATACAACTGAGCTCCTCAGACTCTATTTCGGCCTCTTCCCTCCCCCCAAAATACCAACGTTGTGAGCCAGGCATAAGATTGATTGTCAGCGTAAGAACCAACCGAAATCATACAGACGTTCTCAGTTTCTCTGTAGTTTCTCAAGAAATCAGCACAAACTACACATTCCGGAACTTCATACAAAACGCGGAATCGACGAGGAATATCATTAAATTCTTTGTGGCTTTCTTTAGAATATATGCCTATCCACTCTACCATGGATTTCAACATGTTTACTGATGCACATCACTTCCCGCTCATCCCTCCAAATTCTGCCTTAAGCTCAGAAAACAGCTCAGGTGTATTGTCGAAATGCTTTCCAACCGCGTCTCCCAAGCCAAATATGAGGCTATGCATACACTCCATATAGTATATTCTGCTTCGTGAGCATATATGCAAGATTTCAGCAAACAAATTTCACCTTCTCCAACATTGTCATGTTGCGTATCTGCCATGGTCCACCGTCTCGCCCAGGCTTGATGCTCCAAGCAAATGACGTTTCCTTGGAAAGACTTACTAAACATGAAGGACTGCCTCCTTCTGCAAGTCTTCGAGATATTCTTCCGTCAATATCCCCGTTTCTGTTTGCTGTGAGGCTCTTGTAGCATTGCAAGAGTAAAAAGGCTACGGCTATCGTAGCAATTGTCAAGGAGACCAAACCGAAAGAGGCTTTCCACAAACCAAACCTCTCTCTACCTGTATCAACTACCTCGCTATTAATAAATATTCTATCATGCAAAGCCATCATATCCGCGCTCGCAGGCGTAGCGGTGGCTCCGAAGAAGTCTTCCCTTGTCATTACGACCGCGATCGCGGTGGCAATCAAAAGAGAGGGAGAGGAGAGCATATTGAAGAATGAAACTCCAAGCGTTTGTGTTTATGACAAAAATCAAACTAAAATAATTATGAAAATTATTCTACAATAACAAGAACAACATGGGGGGTGTATGGGTATTCCTAGCGTGTGGCTTCTCGTGTGAGGTTGCTGACCATTGATATAACACCAGCAAGCACAGTTGACTTCTTTCGTATTCTGTCTACCTGAATTAGAGTGAATTAGATATATAATATCAGGAAATATTTATTACTTTGTTATTTGAAACTCAGAACCGATAATATATCAGTTCTTTCTCGTTGTTTGTTCAAACAGCGAGCGTGAAAGTAGAAACGGGCCTCATTATGCCTACGAATAGAATACATTTTTATTGCAATTTTTGTGATTCAATAGATTATGATTTATATTCACTTTTTAATGGTTTTAATTCAAATAACTTAAATGAAATGTGCTTGGAATCAATATCCACGGCCAAATGTATGTTTGAGTTTCTTTCTAATCGAATAACGTAAGGCGTGATGGAAATCAGCAGGATATTGATATTGCAATATTTTGAGTTGCTGAATATTTCATTGTAAGTTTTCTGATGAACGAATGAGGCAAATTAAACCGAATAAGCAAAAATATACGCACATAATGCAATTATAATTTCGTTGATTTGTACTGAGTACCCTCGATTGTAACTAAACACCGTAACAATCTGCAATAGAGTCATTAATCTCTCAAAATATGGTCTACCAGAAACACCAGCTGATCTGTCTAGACTCTAGAGACCTTGTGCGTATAAGCTAAGGGGCCAGAAGGTAATAGAGTGATAAGCCAGACTTTCTTGAGCTACAGCATATGTTGTTGTTATTAGTACTACAAGGCAGCCCCGCTTGCATGCACAGACAACTCCATACCTGCTTTTCTATCTTAGGGTGTAGCGTAGACTGTCAATTAGTATTTATTACTTGAGTTTTCATAATCAACCTGCGATCATGTAAGCTTCCATATACAAACACCATGTAGATTATCTCGAATACTACTCAAGTGGCTTTAGTATGCTTGTTACCGATGAGCAAAGAGCGGAGGACAGACTCGTCATAAAAGACACTAAGAGCTATGTTCCTTGAGTTTGAAATCGCTATAAATGTGGGTGTTTCAACGTAAGAAACACAAATGTACGAATTTGTTACTCCTGTCAGCTAGTAACAACAGGGAGGGCCTGGTGATGAGCACACAGCAGCCCCAAAGTATGAAATAAATACTAAAGGAAAGAATGTGAAAACAATCTTTGGGTTTAATATATTAGTAAAAAATTGTTTTTGATATTTTCATGTTGAAACAGAGTCAAAAGACTTAAATTCATTAAGATAACTACTTCAAACAGAACAGCTGATACTGTGTAGTATAATATAATTAAGAAGTTTTCGTACATCTTCCCTCCGGATATACTAAGAAACATGCAGCTACATTCATAGAAATGCTGGCACTTTCAAATATAATATGTTTATCAAGAAGCTTTCTCCCTTCATTCTTATAAATACCCTGAGATACTGCCGCTCCACGCATACAGAAGCTGTTGTGTGTATGGGTGTTTAGAGGAAGTGCTGCCTCTTCCTTTCTGTTCTACACTACGCCTAGCTGCAGCGATATTCTTTTATATTAGTGGATTAGCATCGTAAGCTGCAGGAAGTCAACACACACTTGAGGCGATATAAGAAACAGTATCAGCCTCCCTTCCTATGAGCAGCAGTAACACAAGAGCTGAGGCTGATGATGAGGACAGAAAGCTATTCTTCATGATCTGCAGCATATCTTATTGCATTTCCTGTTGAAAGAAAGATTCGCATGCATGCACATCCAAGCCCCGATGATGAAATGAACGAACTGCTGCCGTATATATATATATATATATATATATATATATATATATATATATATATATATATATATATATATATATGCAAAACCTATACTTGGCAGCCGTCTGCATGCAAGCAACGATACATATAGAAACAACTTAAGCCACTTAAACAGCCCCAAATTCTTTATGAGACAAGTTTGTGTTAAGAACGTGTTCTCTACTCTTCACCTTCTCTAACAGCATCATAAAGTATGCTTATATGTCCTCTTTCAGTTTTGCTGCTGCTGCAGCAGAGGCTTCGCGCTCAGCCCTGCATGCATGCATGCAGCAGTTAACCTGCTGCTAAGCAGCAGCGCAGCAGCAGCACGTTCTGCAGCTCTACACCCTCGCAACCTCCAAGGGTTTTACGAGGGGCCCCAATATAGGTTCTATGGGAGCGTCTTTGATTGCTGTTTCAACAGAATATACAACGAAACCAGTAGAAATGTTTATTATATTATGCAAGAACAAATCAAAGAAACACAGAAAACACAACAAATCAATCATATAAGCTATCTGAGCTCCCTTTCTAAACCCTAAACCCTAAACCCTAAACCCTAAACCCTAGGGTTTATAGTATCTGGTGGTTTGAGGATTCTTGCATCGGCTTGCAGCTCTTATTCTGCAGATTCATTACTTCTCGAAGCAGCAAGGATCCAATACGTTTGCTGCTGCAGCACAAGAGCAGCAATTGATGCTGTTCTAACAGCATCAATTGCATGCAAAGACTCTTTAAAAACTAGCGGGATTCGCTTGCTTCAACAGCCAGGGGCCCCCGAGCCATGCCGTTCAGCTAAAGAGGTTGGGGGCCCCCACGCTGCAGCACCCTTGGAGTTCTTGCAGCAGCAGCAGCAGCAGCAGCAGCAGTAGCAGCACGTGGGGACCCTAGGAAGGAGCCTGCAAGGCTTTCAAATGCCGCTTTTGTTAGCAGCAGCAGCAGCAGCAACAGCAGCAGCAGCAGCAGCAGCGGCAGCAGCAGCAGCAGGAGGGCTTGGGCTTCTTGCTGCAGTTAGAGTAATCTGTTTAATACCCTAAATACTTAAAATATGACAAACTCTTTAGAACCCCTCAGCACAAACAAAATCGAAAAAACAAAGAAACAGCAACATGATTGCTGCAACGACTACACAGCAGCAGCAGCAGCAGCAACAACAACTCTACCAGCAACAGCAGTGCCTGCAGCAACAACAGCAGCAGCAGCAGCATCATGAACAGCAGCAGCAGCAGCAGCAGCAGCAGCAAGCTGTTTTAATCGTTCCCTGCCTTCTTTCTTCTCCTCGAAAGACCCCACGTGCTTTTCCTACGAGGGGAATCTCCCTGTATCTTGTTATTTGTCGTTCGAGCAGCAGCAGCAGCAGCAGGAGCAGCAGGAGCAGGAGCAGCAGCAGCAGCAGGAGCAGCAGCATTGCCTGTACCTCCAATGAAATTGTAAGAGCCTTGTCTTTGTATTTGTGGGGTTGTTTTAATGTGTCTGTCTCTGTTTCTTGCTGATTGGTCTCTGCTCTTAACACGATGCTTACGCTGCAGCTGTCCTTGCTGTTCTACTATGGGATCGAACCTGCTGCTGCTGCTGCTGCTGCTGCTAGCAGCAGCAGCAGCAGCAGCAGCATCACCAGCAGACCCCTGCAGCCCCTGCAGCAGACTTTCACTGCGGCGCACACCCCACGAGTTGCTGCTCTCTCCCCCCAGAGATCCGCTGCTGCGCTGCTGCTGCACGGCTGAGTTAGAGGAACCCTGCCGCTGCAGTTGTTGCTGCTGCTGCTGCTGCTGCTGCTGCTGTTGAGATTGAAGCGGAGACCATGTGAGAGGCTGCTGCTGCTGTTGCTGCTGTTCCAGCTGCTGCTGTTGTTGTTGCTGCTGTTGTAGTAGTTGCTGCTGTTGAATTAGTTGCTGCTGCTGGAGGAGCTGCTGCTGCTGCACTTGCTGCTGCAGTTGCTGTTGCTGCAATTGCTGCTGCTGCAGTCTTTGGTGTTGCATCTGTTGGTGTTGTAGTTGCTGTTGCTGCAGTTGACGCTGCTGCTGCAGCTGTTGCTGCTGTAGCTGTTGCTGCTGCAGCAGTTGCTGCTGCATTTGTTGCTGCTGCAGCTGCTGCTGAATTTGAGGTAAGGTGCTAGCATCGAGGCCTCCTGCTGCTCCGGTTCCGTATGAAGGTTGCTGCAACAGAAGCTGCTGTTGCTGCTGCTGCTGCAGTTGCTGCTGCTGCTGCTGCAGTTGCTGCTGCATCACGGGTTGAGTCTGGTATGCCTGTTGCTGCTGCTGCTCTTGCTGCTGCTGCTGCTGCTGCTGTTGCAACCCCATTCGCTGCTGCAGGTAGAGCTGTGCTGCCTCCTTCAACTGTTCTTCTGTGAGTAGACTT
>OY986958.1:1374571-1377071 GCA_963920595.1 Eimeria praecox
GCAGCAGCAGCAGCAACAGCAGCAACACCAGCAGCAGCAGCAGCAACAGCAGCAGCAGCAGCAGCGTACTGGCTAGTAGGAATGTATTACAAAGGCAATCATCAAGATCATCAACAGCAGCAGCAAGAGAGGTATACTTCTGTGCAATTACATGTTGTAGAGGAAGAAGAGAATGATCATGTCTCTGTTTATATTTTGCGTCTTTCAACTCTTTCCGTTGTATTTTTTTTTTAATCTTTCTTTTATTGGATTTGGCTGTACGTACAGCTGAAAGTAATATATTATCGGATAATATATAATTTAAATCCTTCTTATGGTAATATATTCTATCCTTCCCATACCTCTTCTTCTTTGGGTCCCGGGGATATACTCCTTTTAAAATGCATAGACGACGGAAGTCGGCGAGAGATACCTAAAACCATTACAGCAGCAGCAGCAGCAGCAGCAGCAGCAGCAGCAGCAGCAGCAGGAGGAGGAGGAGGAGGACGAGGGGGAGGAGCAAGGGTAGAGTACAGGAGTTGAAGCAGCAATAGCACGAGAAGCAGAAACAGCAGCAACAGTTGAAGCAGAAGCAGCAGCAGCAACAGCAGCAGCAACAGCAGCAGCAACAGCAGCAGCAACAGCAGCAGCAGCAGCAACAGCAGCAGCAGCAAAACAAAGTAAGAGAGAAATAGAAAATAAATAAACGAAGAAGCGAAAGATAAAGAAAAGAATAATAACAAACCAAATACAAAGATATATATATTTATATTTATATATTTATATTTATATATTTATATTTATATATTTATATTTATATATCTATATTTATTTATTTATATATTTTTTATATTTATATTTATATTTGTTGTAATATTAATATTTATATTTATATATTCTTAATGTATGCGTCGTATGTATTTATATACATAGAAAGAAGCAGCACGCCTCAAAATATGAAGAAAAGAGTTAAATAAAATAAATAAAATAAATAAAAATAAATAAAAATAAATAAAAATAAATAAAAATAAATAAAACAAAAGAAGAAGATAAACAAACATACTTGTAGCTTCTTTAAGGCTCGCGCCCGTGTAGTATACTGTGCTGCTTCTCCCTTAACAAATTTTTTGAGTTTTTTCGCCATTTTAATTCGATTTAAAATAAAAATAAAAATAAAAATAAAAATAAATTAATTAAATTATATATTAAACAGAAAAAAGAAGAAGAAAATGAAGAAAATACGCTGAAAACAAAGAAGCTGCACGCCCTCTGTGGGGGGGAGAGCTACAGCAAATATACGCTTTCTTCTTTGTAATTAAATCCAAATAAAATAAAATAAAATAAAATAAATAAAATAAAATAAAATATATTTGATTTAATATCTTAAAATACAAACAAAACAACAGAAAATATGGAAGCCATGATATTATACAAACATATGCCTGCATGCTGTTGCAGCAGCAGATCTCGAGTGTATGCTCAGCTTAACTTGTGTATTAAATATTTAATTTAATTTAATTTAATTTAATTTAATTTAATTAAATTAAATTAAATATTTAATTTAATTTATTTAAATCAAATTAAATAAATTAAATACAATCAAATAAACATATATAATATAATGTTGACAGTGTGGTATGTCTGTTTGTTTGTTTGTTTCTATGTTTTTCTGTTTTTGTTTGTTTATTTGTTTATATTTATATTTATATTTATATTACTATTTATATTTATATTACTATTTATATTTATATTTATATTTATATTTATATTTATATTTATATTTATATTTATATTTATATTTATATTACTATTTATATTTATATTTATATTTATATTTATATTTATATTTATATTTATATTTATATTTATATTTATATTTATATTTATATTTATATTTATATTTATATTTATATTTATATTTATATTTATATTTATATTTATATTACTATTTATATTTATATTTATATTTATATTTATATTTATATTTATATTTATATTTATATTTATATTTATATTTATATTTATATTTATATTACTATTTATATTTATATTACTATTTATATTTATATTTATATTTATATTTATATTTATATTTATATTTATATTTATATTTATATTTATATTTATATTTATATTTATATTTATATTTATATTTATATTTATATTTATATTTATATTTATATTTATATTTATATTTATATTTATATTTATATTTATTCTCTGTCTTTTTTTGGTTTGTTTGTTTCTTCTTTGTTTTTTATGTTTATTTTGTGTTTATTTTATTTATATTTATACATCTAATTGTAAATAAAATATAATTATATAAATGTAAACATATCTTTCTACTATTGTAATCGTTATACACCCTAGACACGAGCATCAACCCGTTAGTATTAAAAAACATACAATATACACATTATCTAGGAGCCAGGTAGATACATACACACATAGATTTATATATATATATATATATATATATATATATATATATATATATATATATATATATATATATATATAT
>OY986959.1:2500-5000 GCA_963920595.1 Eimeria praecox
CTAAACCCTAAACCCTAAACCCTAAACCCTAAACCCTAAACCCTAAACCCTAAACCCTAAACCCTAAACCCTAAACCCTAAACCCTAAACCCTAAACCCTAAACCCTAAACCCTAAACCCTAAACCCTAAACCCTAAACCCTAAACCCTAAACCCTAAACCCTAAACCCTAAACCCTAAACCCTAAACCCTAAACCCTAAACCCTAAACCCTAAACCCTAAACCCTAAACCCTAAACCCTAAACCCTAAACCCTAAACCCTAAACCCTAAACCCTAAACCCTAAACCCTAAACCCTAAACCCTAAACCCTAAACCCTAAACCCTAAACCCTAAACCCTAAACCCTAAACCCTAAACCCTAAACCCTAAACCCTAAACCCTAAACCCTAAACCCTAAACCCTAAACCCTAAACCCTAAACCCTAAACCCTAAACCCTAAACCCTAAACCCTAAACCCTAAACCCTAAACCCTAAACCCTAAACCCTAAACCCTAAACCCTAAACCCTAAACCCTAAACCCTAAACCCTAAACCCTAAACCCTAAACCCTAAACCCTAAACCCTAAACCCTAAACCCTAAACCCTAAACCCTAAACCCTAAACCCTAAACCCTAAACCCTAAACCCTAAACCCTAAACCCTAAACCCTAAACCCTAAACCCTAAACCCTAAACCCTAAACCCTAAACCCTAAACCCTAAACCCTAAACCCTAAACCCTAAACCCTAAACCCTAAACCCTAAACCCTAAACCCTAAACCCTAAACCCTAAACCCTAAACCCTAAACCCTAAACCCTAAACCCTAAACCCTAAACCCTAAACCCTAAACCCTAAACCCTAAACCCTAAACCCTAAACCCTAAACCCTAAACCCTAAACCCTAAACCCTAAACCCTAAACCCTAAACCCTAAACCCTAAACCCTAAACCCTAAACCCTAAACCCTAAACCCTAAACCCTAAACCCTAAACCCTAAACCCTAAACCCTAAACCCTAAACCCTAAACCCTAAACCCTAAACCCTAAACCCTAAACCCTAAACCCTAAACCCTAAACCCTAAACCCTAAACCCTAAACCCTAAACCCTAAACCCTAAACCCTAAACCCTAAACCCTAAACCCTAAACCCTAAACCCTAAACCCTAAACCCTAAACCCTAAACCCTAAACCCTAAACCCTAAACCCTAAACCCTAAACCCTAAACCCTAAACCCTAAACCCTAAACCCTAAACCCTAAACCCTAAACCCTAAACCCTAAACCCTAAACCCTAAACCCTAAACCCTAAACCCTAAACCCTAAACCCTAAACCCTAAACCCTAAACCCTAAACCCTAAACCCTAAACCCTAAACCCTAAACCCTAAACCCTAAACCCTAAACCCTAAACCCTAAACCCTAAACCCTAAACCCTAAACCCTAAACCCTAAACCCTAAACCCTAAACCCTAAACCCTAAACCCTAAACCCTAAACCCTAAACCCTAAACCCTAAACCCTAAACCCTAAACCCTAAACCCTAAACCCTAAACCCTAAACCCTAAACCCTAAACCCTAAACCCTAAACCCTAAACCCTAAACCCTAAACCCTAAACCCTAAACCCTAAACCCTAAACCCTAAACCCTAAACCCTAAACCCTAAACCCTAAACCCTAAACCCTAAACCCTAAACCCTAAACCCTAAACCCTAAACCCTAAACCCTAAACCCTAAACCCTAAACCCTAAACCCTAAACCCTAAACCCTAAACCCTAAACCCTAAACCCTAAACCCTAAACCCTAAACCCTAAACCCTAAACCCTAAACCCTAAACCCTAAACCCTAAACCCTAAACCCTAAACCCTAAACCCTAAACCCTAAACCCTAAACCCTAAACCCTAAACCCTAAACCCTAAACCCTAAACCCTAAACCCTAAACCCTAAACCCTAAACCCTAAACCCTAAACCCTAAACCCTAAACCCTAAACCCTAAACCCTAAACCCTAAACCCTAAACCCTAAACCCTAAACCCTAAACCCTAAACCCTAAACCCTAAACCCTAAACCCTAAACCCTAAACCCTAAACCCTAAACCCTAAACCCTAAACCCTAAACCCTAAACCCTAAACCCTAAACCCTAAACCCTAAACCCTAAACCCTAAACCCTAAACCCTAAACCCTAAACCCTAAACCCTAAACCCTAAACCCTAAACCCTAAACCCTAAACCCTAAACCCTAAACCCTAAACCCTAAACCCTAAACCCTAAACCCTAAACCCTAAACCCTAAACCCTAAACCCTAAACCCTAAACCCTAAACCCTAAACCCTAAACCCTAAACCCTAAACCCTAAACCCTAAACCCTAAACCCTAAACCCTAAACCCTAAACCCTAAACCCTAAACCCTAAACCCTAAACCCTAAACCCTAAACCCTAAACCCTAAACCCTAAACCCTAAACCCTAAACCCTAAACCCTAAACCCTAAACCCTAAACCCTAAACCCTAAACCCTAAACCCTAAACCCTAAACCCTAAACCC
>OY986959.1:10000-55000 GCA_963920595.1 Eimeria praecox
GCAGGCGATCCTGCCCAGCGGGACAGGTGTTCCTTGCTGTCCTCCACAACGCTTCACTGCGTTGTGTGCTGCACGAATACAGGATGCTGGAGCTGTCTACCAAGTGTCAGGGCCGATACGAATAGTCCACAGAATCATTGGAGTAAAACGATAGGAAACTGACACCCAGCACTACACGGCACCATCTGCAAGCCTATGAGATTGTTCCAAATAGAGGATTAATAGCAGTCGTCTTATGAAGTTCATAATCAGTATTCTGATATTTGCAGCAAGCAGCTTCTGCTACCATGCAGGCATGCCATTTCAGTACTCACTCATACCAGTTAATGCAACGCGTTGATGATGACAAAAAAAAGGAAGCCAGGTCTCTCTGCAGTATACGGCGTGTTACCGTGCAGTACGCCCAGAAAACTGCAACATGCCATACATGCTGAACGGCGCTTTGGGTCTCTCTCTCTCTCTCTGCAGCTGTGCAGCGCCTTAGGCAAGCGGAAAAACGGCACATACAAGCCCAATTGCGGCCCCTACCTCAAACCACGCGCGTACACAGAAACCAAAACGTACCTACTGTGGGGAACCCCGATTGCCAGCACGCACCATGCAACCTGAACGCCCTTTCGACGCTCTCTGCAAATCCTAATCCCCACCCACAACGTTCCAGTGCTTCCATATGCTCCGCAAGGCAAACCCAATGCAAAGCACAGGTGTGGACAGCCAGGCCACAGCAGACTACAAATCGCACTGGCTGTGAAATTATGGGTATATCCTGATAAGCAGTAAATGCTGAAAGCCCTAGTTGCTCTACGCGTTCTTGCCCTTGCCAACACCACAGCAGAGACCGTGCGGTCGCTCTTCGGTGCACTACAGCTTTTGCGAGAAACCATAAACCGTAAACGATATTCTTGGCTTCTCTCTGCCACTTAGCAGCCCACCGTAGCGGGTGTGATGGTTACCTACGATATCGGCATCAAACGTGGACCAAGCGATATGCATTTGCAGCAGGCTACTCCTGACAACGTACTTCACCCCTTCAACCCTGTTCAACCACCACCCTTCACGCCACATAGCCATGCATGCTCACCTCCCCTGCTGGCGTCTTTGCAAATGCCCCCACAGCCGGCGGTCCAGTGTTGGGCCTAGTGTGTTCTAAGTACGAAAGCAGGTCACGCCGCATGTGTGTCCGCACGTGCAATAGCCGAGACCACGCACTTTCTGTGAAACGGCGCATGCAATGCCACACAAGGGTGCGCTCTGGATGCGCCTCTTGCTCTCTGCTCAGGTACCAGGTTCCATGCACAACGTATCGAATACCCGCCCCTCCTCCAGAATACCAACGTAGCTCCGACCAAGGGTGTATTCAGACAATCCACCGCAAATCACGCTGGTCATCTCACGCGATGCAGTGCATCTGATGCCACGTTAACAACGGATGCATCGCAGGCGGTTGCTCGCTTCGCAAGTATTTGTTTGTGCGTCCCACAGCCAAGGGAGCCAATGAGAACCTGCTTTCCAGAATGAGAATGTAGGTCAAAACGCGTGCGTCACAGATAGGGCACAGCAGGCCAATCAATGCACCTCCTGTGAAACGCCATATCTTTCGCCATAGGCATATGCCGTGAAAGCCCTTTTACTTCCAATTATTTGTTCCCACTTCTAGCTGGACTAGTGAGGGCGTCTGCTGTGCAGTTCAGCGGTGGTTCAAGCCAATGGTATGCTCAGATATCTACAGCCACACCTTATGCACCGTGAAAAGCCGATGTTGCTCTCTCTCCTACTGTCAATTTCTATACTCACTGGGCCGAATACGTGCGTGTGGCCTATGTGCCGACATGCGAAGGCTGCTTAAACTAGCTGCGTGCTTGCCATTGGGGTCGCCGCCTGCAACTGCTGCGAAGCACTGCACCTATTGCCGCACACTATACAAATGGGAGTCTTGAACAGGTTCAAGACTAACGGGAAGGCATTGCAACACCTGTGTGATTCGTTGCATTTTCTCCGGCTTAGTTCCTGAAGAACCCTGTAGCACGGAATTTCTTGCTACCCAGTAAACTCCTGGCACCGCAATCCATGCAAATGCGCCTAGCATGAACCACCATCTACACGTTTCAGGCACCCATACGATGAGTGAGGGAAATGCCTATGCGTAATTGAAAGCCAGCAAGCATTACTCCCGCTAAATAAGGGATCATCAATCTATCCACTAAACGTGTTTATCACTTTCCTCCATATCGAATCCTAGTTCCTGCTCAGCCGTCACTCGAGCGACCATATGCAAACAGTTTGGAATCATGAACAAAACCTCACAATTCATCTATCTCACAGTAGCCCGGCATACTGGTCTTGAGGCAAAACGAGCAACAGAAGGTGTCTGTAGGTCTCCATTGCCCACAAGAGCACAGATAGACGCTTACGAACTATTTCATGTGCATTTATTGGGCGTGAAACGTGCATCACTGAAATGTTACAGCAGTGCACAGGTTAGTTCTGTTCATTCTCCAGCTCGTAAGAAATGATATTCAAAAGCTCCTCCATGTGTTGCAAAGCATGCGCGTGTCCAACGAACACCCTTCAGGTCTCGTGTTTACTTAACTAGATCAGAATCTGGCTATTTACTAAATGCCAAGAAAAAATTCCTAGTTTTGCATAGCGTAGCCTGGTATTCAGCTGTTCGTTGCTTTGAGTTCCGTGCACGCTTGCATGCCCTTTCGCGTTATCGTTACGTGCATGGGAGCCCGTAACGATCGAGCTCCGCACGATGGTGGAAGCGGACTGTCCTAAAGTAAAAGTGCAGGTAAATTTATTCCTTGCGCAGACATTCCTCAAGATGCTTCAGCACCTACATTGTCGGCACGTTCTGCACTGAAATCCCATGCAGGCATTCACACATCTGCAGCGAGGAGCCTATACACGAAACAACGAGAACGTGCCCGCCCCTTCGCACACATTGCAAACATGCTGAAAGCTGGAAGACCAACAAACGCACGGACTGATGGTGCAGTCACCCTTACAAAAATCCATTCAAAATGAACGCTTTTCCGGTAGGTCATAGAAACACGAAATATTGGAGCGCTTTTGCCCTCCACTGAGAATACGTTCCAATGTAGCCGCAAAGCTGACGAAGAAATAAGGCCACGCGGTTTGGAGCATTCCCAGATCTTCTAGTAACGCTCCAACCCACAGAGTGTTAGCTTGTGAGAAGCGATCAGCACTCACATGAGTGAGTTAGTGGTTTTCAGCTCTGAATGACGCAAATGCGCATCGCTTCGCACCTTCCTGGAGGACATTTGCTAATGCAGCGGAATGATGCAACAACTGCTCCGAAATCGTGCCGCTCCCAATGTGTGCATGTGGGTATGCTTAAAAGGAACTGGAAGCTAAGGCCCAGACAGGAAAAATCGGTTCACCTTTTGATTCTCAAACCACAAGCACATCGTTTTAGAAAACGTATCGTGTTAGCAACTAAAGGCAAGGTAGGGACGCTCCCAGTCGAGAATCGGTGCACCCCGATTTGGAAAATCTCCCACTGTACTGTCAACGCTTGCGCGCTTACGCGAGCCTTGCCCACCAACGCAAAACTGCAGTAACGCATCGACAAGTACTTCTGTTGTCGAGCTAAGGCCCTGCGCCAAAGACAACGAGCGCTCCAAAACTTATCTTATGCGGATGCCGTGTAGACGCCGACGACGATGCACTGCCCTCTAGCAATGCCTACTTGTGGCGCCTGTTGACGAAGCAGTAGCCCGCAACTGGGGCTATATATAAGACGTAAGGCACGCCAACTACGCCATCAGCCGCACATCGAGGCCCGCTGGCGTCTCGCCCAATTTTAACACAGTGGCATTTATTTCTCTAAGCCGCTGATGTGTAGGAGGCGCTCACCACTAATGGTTGTCGCCACTCGTGCCCTGCGTGGCTTCTATAAAGCCACACTGGGCAATAATGTAAAAATGCTGCCAAAGGCAAAGGCATGCCGGCCCTTGCAGCAGACGAATAGCCAACCAACGGGCAAGCGGCTTGTCAGTTCCTTGCAGTCCGTGGAGGTTGTGCGAAAACGCTGCCGAAAGGATGCAGCTGCCGTCACTGTTGCTTAACGTGTCTGCTCAGTAACCATAAATCAATCAATGGCCCAATGCTACTACACTGTGCTACGTGCCACATTGCCAGTCATTGACTGGTACCGCTTGTAATGTCACGCTGTGCCTCGCAAATATGTTGGGGCGCTTAAGCATTCCCCCGTAGTATATATTATACGTTGTGCAAGCCAAACGCGGGCTTCCCTTCCAGTTCCTATCACACGGCAGTTCCCCAGATTATCATTTGCTTGCAAATGCATGTATGGTTCTTTCCATACAAGCTGGATTGGGGCATTGTGTTCATAGCGGCGCCGGCCAAAAGATAGCGTGCCCTTGGGGGGATATTCAGTGGAGAAAATAGCCAGCAATCGTGAAACCAGGTAATGCCTCACCATACTATGCCCGTAGACGTGCGCGCACAAGGACACGAAGGCGCTGCTGCACAAGGAAGGAGAACCACGGCCAAGTTTAGTACCAAATGGGGAGTGTGTCAGCCGCTGCTTAATCGCTTCTGGCCTCTGCCTACTATGTTCAACTGCTATCGGCACTTTGCTGTGAGTTATCAGGCTCGTCCAACACGATTAGAGACCCATGCATACATTACACCTACTCTGAAGGCAAAATGGCCGACTCAGTTGCGCGGGAACCGAAACATATGTCTGTGCTGCCATCCCCGCTTCATCTGCTTACAAAAAATTACCAGACGAAGAGCTCCAGTCTTTGCGTTCGGCCGTGCGCCAGGAAGCAATTACGCGTCGCTGTTTTCTTCTACTGCGAACGCGCTTCACATTTACTGCCTACAATTCACTGGCTTCTCTTGTACTGTCAGACTGTACCTCGGAAACATATTGCAGCCCCAAACTATTCCACTGTGCGCTCATAGAGTGAGACTCCCTTCCAGTTCCTGCCATACTACAACTCCCCAGACTGGTATTTGGTTCCAAATGCATGCATTATTCTTTCCATACGAGCTGGAGTGGGAAGGTGCTCACAGTGGCGCCGACGAGAAGATGATTTGCACTTGAGGCAACACGTATTGGGCAAACCAGCCCGCGATTGTGAAGCCAGATAACACTTTGCCACACTGACCAACAAATCTACACACGGCAGAACCAAACAAGTCTTCTAATCAAGGCAGGCGAACCACGCCCGGGCCTTAAATCCAAGCCCACCCTTAAGTGCAGGGAAGTGCGAATCCTTGCCCATTCGCTTCTGGCCTCTGCCTACTGCGTCTAGCGGCTATCGGCACCTTGCTGTGAGTTACCAGGCTCGTCCAACGCGACTAGAGACACATGCAATACCTGCACCTACTCTGAAATTAAAATGGCTCGCTCAATAGCGCCGAAGCCGAAAGACTTGTCTGTGCTGCCACCTCCGCTTCATCTGCTGTCAAACAATTACCACTCAAAGAGCTTTAGCCTTTGCGTTCGGCCGTGGCACCGGGAAAAGGTAGTCGTTGCTGTTTTCTTCTACTACGAAAGATGCCTTCCTGATCCTGCCGGCAATTCATTATAATGTTAGACTGTGCCTCGCAAATATACTGCAGCGCTTAAACATCCCCCCGCCGTATATGCTATACGCTGTGCACACCTAAAGCGGGCCTCCCTTCCAGTCCCTACCACACTGCAGCTCCCCAGATTAATAATTTGTGTCCATATGCATGCATGGCTAGTTCCATACAACCTGGAGGGGGACAGTGTTCATAGCGGGGCTGGCCAGATGGTTTGCGCTAAAGCGATTACTGGGCAAACCAAACCAGCCCGTGAACGTGAAGCCAGCAAACGTTTCGCCACACTGATTACATCATAACGACAACGCGCTGCAACTCAAGGAAGGGGAACCACGCTCAAGCCGTGCATGCAGCCCATAAGCAAGATTCCCGCCTGCCTCTGCCCAATGTTGTGTAGTGGTTTTACGCGCCTAACTCAGTTGAGGATCAGTGTCTCATTAAAACGTTCAGCATACACCGAAGGAAGAGCAGCCTAACAAATGCCATCAAACGGACAGCACTAGCCTGCGCTATCGGCTGCAGTTTACTTTATGTTACCTAGTAGCATGATAATCAACTCTGGTCCCCGCGTTCATTTTGTAACTGCCAATAATTTTAAGCGGATTCGCGCTAGTGGCGCCTTCGGCAGCTGCTTGCCACTTTGTAATCCCATACAAGGCAGAGCACATCTCAGCACAGGCTGCCGAAGTAGCCATCATCATAGCTAAACGCTTGGCACAAATCAACTTGTACCTGCTTTTTCCTGCAGAATTGTGAATAGCCAATTCACTGCCATCTTTTGCAGTGCGAGACTCTTCGTCGCAAACGCACACCGCAGCTCCAAAGGAGCGTACGAAAGATGGTCGCAGGCAGCCAAATCCCCACACGGAACCCCCACGTTTCCACACACTGTAACTTCATGAGTCTGCACACATGCTCATATGCATATCCGCTAATGCTGTCCGACACCCTGGCAGGACACCATGCCCGCAAACGCCCCCAGAGCATGCGCTTGCTTCGGGGGCCTAACCTGCTAACGGCTGTCCTAACTAACAAAGTGTTCTAATTTCGGTCACTCCCCCAGCTGCCTCTGTGCACACGTTGTGTCAGAAGTAGCGCGCGATCATAAAGGCCGCGAACGTTTTGCCGCACCAAAAAGGTAAACTCGATCGCACTTGCTGCGTAGCCCCGCAATGCTCGCACATGCAGGCATCCTAACGGTCAGCTATATTGTGTATACTTCTATCTGCAGACAGACCCTCTACCAACGCAAACAGCAGAATTAAGCAAGCAAGCCAAATAGCAACTACACGCAGATGTATCTGGCTGTATGGGTCAGCCTTGCTGCGTTTTAATGTCTTGGAAAAACAGCCACAATTGAAAGGTTTAAAAGCGCAGGAGATATCACACAGGCGAACCAAGGTGGCATTCCATATTCGATTCTCATGGTTACGGTAGAGTTGAACGACCACCCTGCTGCACGCTAGCTACCTCCTAAGAACACCAGTGACACACCCATAAATTGCCCTGTACGACCACAGAAAAGAATAACTAAACTCGCCATACCAGAAATATTTCCCTACACTACTTGCACGAGAACCTGCTTCCCCCTTGTTTGTTTATATTAGGTTCGAATGCAATCGAGAACCCGCTGTACGATGCCGAGCTCGAACCCAAATCGGTGGCACATCCATAAGTCCCCTCTACTCAATCAATGAAGCACAATAACTGATATAGCAAACAATCACAACCTCCTCCACTACCAACCCCGCTATTTCGTGCATTACCCAATAGCTGCGCAATGAGCTACGGGTTTTGATGCCGCTTTCTGCACTAGTCATGCTGATTTAAACAGTGTTGGTGGCTGCGGACTTCGCCATTACCCAACCTTCGCTAATACCGCCCTTCAGAGAACACCTACGGTCACACATAACAGGCCTAATCGCCAGCCCAGCTAAGCCTTTAACACAAATCACCTACTTGTCGCTGCTGTTTCATGCCACATAACGCGCTGCATGTATAATGCACTGCCTCACCAACCAGTGCGATTGTTGGGAATGCCAGAATCTACATTGCACAGGCATGCGACAACGCCGGAGCACACTCCCCAGGAGATACCAAGTTTGCGCGTATGCACATACACGCCCATGGTTACTGCGAGAGAGCCGTATGCGTGGCAGGTGACACAGTACGGTTAAGCGCGCGGCTTTAACAAAGCTTTCGCCTAAGCGCATACGTCCTGCGAACAAGAGGGAACGATCGTCACTCCTGAAAAGGGTTCGCCACACAGCACCAGCACACACGCACACAAAAGCGAATTAACCTCAAGATGGGCAAGCGTGCAGGCCACATACATCTCTGCCAAATGCTGCTCATACGCCTATCAGCGGGTTGATCAGACAAGGACGCGCAAGCCGACTGCAAGTTCAATACCAGCTGAACGGTGAGGCTGGCTGCATGATTATTATTTATTTTATAAATAATCAGCTATGCTAGGTGTGCCGCATTGGGATGTGTATTCCTTTTTGGAGTCGTCAGTATCATTTGGACAACTAGTGCTGGCGCACATCAGCCACCATGGAGGCTCCACAGCGTTCGTCATTCGGAAGACTACCATGACCCAACCCGAGAGGCCTGACAATCGATCCTACTGAACGCTGGACAGAAACAGCGGCACAGTTGCTATCTCCTGCCATTACTGCACTGCACCAAATGGTGCTTCTGCGATGCAATGACATCAGTTACAATGCTGCAGTATGCCCCGCAAAGATAAGGCAGCGTCGAGACAGCCCGACAAAGTAGGTACTGAATACGTGCACATCTAGAGCAACACTATCTTCAATTTCGGATCGCGCAGCAACTCCCCAAGTTTGCGTTTATTCGCAAATGCAGGCACCTCTGCTTTCATACAAGCTGGAATTTAACAGCTTCCATAGCGGGGCAGAGCAGATGTCTTGCCTTTAAGGAGGTACGTACTCCGCAGAGCAGCCCGCCACTGTAAAGCCAGAGAGGGTTCCCCGTCATCGCCGTCATAAATGAAGGCACACAAACTTAACAGGACCATGATACTCACAAATGCAAGCTTGTTGCGTCTACCAAATACTGCGCTGCATCAATCAGCGGAAGAAGTTGCTAAGCCTGATGCCATTTGCATGATGTTGCAGACGGCTCGATGGGGAGTCCCTGTCCGCAGCTCTGGTGCTGGAGGATGAACGAAACTAAAAGAGCTTTGCACTGGAAAGCAACGCCTGCGTGCAGGCTGACGGGAAGCTCCTCCCCTTTGTCTGCTTATTATGGAGAAGCGTTTTGAAGGCTTCTCCGTGACATTCCGAGCACCGTTTGAACGCCAGTGGCACGTTCGTAAGTTCTGCATACGCCGAACGCAAACCAGCCTAACACACCGCGCCAAGCCAAATGCATCTGCCTGCGCGCCTCACTCCCACTCGCGTTCTTATACACAATGGCGAGGAAATGAGTTCTGGGCCGCGATTATATTGTGTGAGTGCAGCTAGTACTAGTCCTGCCAATATACCAGCATTCGTTGTAATTCCACGGCCTGTCTGGAATGCACATGTGCTCCTCGATGCGCACTCGCTGAGCAAAACACCAGCCGATCAAAGAAGGCTTCACCACGCCGCTTGGTTAGGCTCCAAAGGTGCTCCCACACGCTGTTCCGCAGACCCCACCAAATGCTCTGTATGCACCTCAAAAAGGACAGGGCTGATTTCACCCAGGGACCGGGAACTCAACACAAGCAGATGGGCAACTGCGGGAAGATACAGGTAGCTTCATGAATTGTCCTTTAAAAACCAAGTCGCGTTCGAAGTCGAATGACAAAATGCGAAAGGCGTTTGAAAAAATCCACCTGCTTGCAGACCCAGGCCTTGTTGCCCCCTCCCGTCTAGCTACGACATCCGAGTGCGCCACATCCTGCGTGCAAAAGCGAGGCTTTAGTAATCTGAACGATCAAGAACGAGTTTCCAATTTCCACACAGTGAGCTACGGGTTCCGAATCCCCGTTTGCAAGGGCGATGAAGACTGACACAACTATTGTCTTCCGCGCTTTCGGCCATCCCCACTCTACGCTAATTCTGTTCATAGCAGCGCAACTACCATGATCGCCAGCGCTACAAAAGTTCTGATAAAAATCAATGTCTATTCGCTGCTTCCCCGCGCCACGTATCGGGATGCACATGTACCGCCGCACGAAGTCAAGTAGTTCTCCGGAGTGTCAGATTCTGCTTGGCGAACCAACACTGCAGCGCTGGAACGCCGCATTCCTGCACAGAGATGTTCAAGGTTACAATGATGAAACTCCGAATTCTCCTCGCGCTGCAACTCCACAAATCTCGGCATCTACACATATGCATGCATGTTCCCCAAAAAGGGACCTGAAACGTAGTGGCATCTACAAACATGCCGAGGACACGCCTTCCTCCGGGCGCTTCAGGTTTGCTACACTGTTCTGGCTGCCAAACGCTTAGCATCTCCCGACCTCTTTGCGATACGCCTGTACACACTTCCTGGGGAAAACAGCGTGAGATCACGACATCCGAGGGGGACTACACCACACTGGGCCCGTCGAAGATCCCACACAAACTAGATAAGGAGACGGCGCTTGCATAGGCAGGAGGCCCAGCTCTCCGGCAAGCCCTAGGTGAACTATTATCAACGCATGCTCCAGATATTAACCAAGGCGAGCCACGGAAGAGCAAGCCTAATGCTAGCCGCAGCACAGTATAACTAGCCGCACGCGACTTGCATACCAAAATGATTCGCATGTAGGTGCGATTTTTCTAGCAGAGTGCTTGTAGCACCCCAATCGTAGGTGAGTCAAAGGGAACGGAGGCCCTTGCTTTGAGGGCGAGCGCAAAAGCATTCGGCCTACGCCTGGCTTTCCGGTCGGGAGAGCGCACTTTGGTGCAAGCTCAAATGAAAATTAGTGACGCACCCACAGGTTGCGTCTACTCCCAGCACAAAACATCTGAACAACTCCCTCCACAGAGAAACAACCACCACTGTTTACCCATTCTACATTGTGTTGCAAAAACGCTACGTGGTGCTCTTCAAGCTCCTTATCTAATTTTTTGAAGGCGTGCATTTCGCGTTGGCAGCGCCACTGGCCAGTTCCCGCCGTTTGCGGTTCCCCTTTTACGAACAATAACGGCCGCAATATATACCGGGAGAGGTTTCCAATTCTACTAAAACTATAAAGGATAAATTATGGTATAAACCACTTGGCAGTAGCCTAATCCTTATCCCCTTTATTGCACTCTAGATAAGCTGCATCGGTGGTTCACTGGCATCGTTCGTAATGCAGGGCCACCTCGCGCAAGCGCATATTGCGGCCCCGAACCACTTCTCCCCTGTAGCTGCCGGAAAGGATGATGCATAAAAAACAAAACACCGGCTTCGCTTCAGACTGCAAATCCACAAACGTGCACGCGCGCACCTGCACCTGAAACCTCTACTATCATACAGCTTTGCACGCAAGCATGTGCGCACTCTCTGGCCAAAGCAGCGGTTAATCGTGGCGCCACGGAACGCTTCGCCACACCGCTGCATTAACCGCGAGTATGCAAACTAACCCAACCCACGGCCCTCGTGTCCCACGGCCCTCGTGTCCCACGGCCCTCGTGCATGCAGGTTCCCTAGCTCGCCGCCCAATACTTCTTATCTTGCTGTATGGTGACGGGGTTGGTTACAATTAGGAACCGGCGGTCAATCATAAGCCTAATGCCAACTACACATAGAAACAAGCGGTTCAACAGATCGTTCTTGATGAATTGCTTCCTATAAAAAACCAACAAAACCAGGGAACGTTCAAAACGATGTGCATTGCGGCGAGATGGGGTGCACTAAAGAACAACAGCGATGTACTCCTACATCTCACCTGATCCGAGGACAAAATGTTTTACTTATTTTCGCCAAGCCCGAAGCACCTGCCTGCATTGCCTGTCCCCATTCGCATTGTACCAAGCGGTCACACAGATGGGGGTGCCGTGCACGGTTCTGCTAGCATCATTAGCGTTTAAAGGCGTTTAGTCGTCTGTACAGTCGGCTGAAGCTGACCATCCTCTATTCCCCTCCACTGCAAGCCAGCTATCATCATGCATAACCGGGCAGTTCATTTATCCGATTAGGCGTTGGGCACAAGCCACCGAGAGTCGCTGTTTTCTCCTACCACGTACAGCGTTGCGCATTTATACTGCCACACCAATTGAAAGCGTTTTGAATGCTTGCCTTTACCTTGCGCATGCATATCGCCACGCTGAATTCGCTGAAAGGGTATTCAGCGTGGCGATACATGCCGTATAATTAGCAAACACAAACCCGGTTACACTGCAAATTCACTGACCTTCACGCATTCATGCCTGCCACTAAGCAGCCTGAAACGTAGCGAAACCCATAAGCATGCCGGGCAACTAGCTTTGCCTCTAAGTGCGTACGTCCTGGGCAGAACCGGGAGCGAATGTAATGGCAACAACAGCTTCACCACACCGCGTCTGCGAGCCCGAGTACACAAACTGCATAATCCTGCTACGTTTACGCATGCGGGCCCCTACGCCTCTTAGCCAGATGCTGCTTTTGCATCTGTGCCGACAGCGGATACTGATTACCATCAGGGCAAATGAACAAAATGTGCGCTTATTGCCAACAGCAGCACGGTGCAGCTGGCTGCGTGGGGTGTCTTCGGGGATGCCCGACCAGAGTCGAAAGCATTCGAGATGAAGAATAGATATCACGCCCTTGCAACAAGGTGCTTGGTGCCGCGTTTATTTCAGCGGATTTTGAAGGGGCGCTACAACGCTTCTCTCCGTAGATGACTAGCTCGAGCAAGCACCAGTCGTACACTGACAAAGTGCACTTCGAACACCAAACAGCTTATCTAGCCTCGCCAAAGCCGAATTCCACTCTGGTCTGTTTGTTCCGGTATCCATTGTGGTATCCAATAATCACACAATGAGCTACAGGCTCCTGATGAAGAATTACGCAACTCATCCTGGCCGCGTCGTTGGCCGCCATCACTCCATCCCTATTCATATCCTCCGCAAAATAGCTGCCGGTACGCATACCCGGGTTGATTGTCAATGCTACCAAGCACTTGACAAAAATTACGGCGTAGTTCCTTCATTTCCCTGGTGAGTATCTCGATGCACGTGTACTGCCTCATCCATTCGCTGGGATCGTTTGTATCGTTAGCCTGTCACGCAAGTGCATATTGCAGCGACGAAGCACGACAGGCCTGTAGATACCAAAGAAACGCCCAAAGCACACCAAACTCTGAACCTCCATCAATATGGATGCATTCAGACATACATCAACAATTTCGTCAATATGAAGAGCTTGGCTCCTGCACTTTTGGACAGGGCGTTTTACTTGACAAACGTCATGGATATCGGCAACCCTGGCAGCTGAGTACGCTCATACTCTCTAGCCAAAACAGGTCCTGATTGCAGCGCCAGAGGAGACTTCGCTCGACTGCGCCATGCAGCACAAACTCCACGATACTTTCATGCGCAGATCATCTGGGTCTCCATGAAGTACTGCATAGTCACCAGACGGCCTACGGGGCCGATACCAACCACGGAGAACGAAGTAAGCCAGGGTTTTTTACCAGTTGCAGCGCCATGCATTTAACCTCATATATTGAGTCTAGTCCAACAGTAAGGAGCTTAGCTGATCGCGCCGAGCCACACGTATCTGCCTGCGCTACGTAACCCGTCGTGTTTTCCATGACCCAATAGCTACACAATAGATTTCGGGCTCCGTCCCCCTTTTTGAAAGCCCCAGTTGCATTTACAAAACTAGTGTTGTTCGCAGTTCTACTCAATGTGAATTCTGCCCTTCTCTATTCCCGCCCTTCGCAAGGCCGTTGGCGCCATGCATAACGGGGCTCATTACAAATTCAACTAAACAGTTGACACGAATCATCAAGTATTTGCTGCTTCCGACTACTACGCATTGAGAAGCACAGACAAGGGAGTACCAATTCATTGATATCGGTTGTGATGGCAGACACCAATTCGTAAACGCTTACTGCATCGGCGGACCACCCCACCGCAGCAGATGGCAAACGAGGGCCCAGGTACAACAAAGCGGGCTACACCTCCTTTGCCACTGCTGCTTCGTTACACTGCGCGCATGCATAGAAAGAGACACGCCTTCCACCAGACTGCTTAAGACGCGCCCGAAGCGCTCCTAACAGTTGCCGTTAGTTCCGATGCATAATTCTTGCAACAACTTGTTGGAGGTGTTTCACGCTTCGCATCTCTGCAAATAGGGCAGCTAATTTTATGCATACTTGCTGGGAGAAAAAGTGCGCCTTCGCAACGCCAGAGGAAACTCTGCCACACGGCGCTTTTGTGCGCGTACATACAAAGTTTTGTGATCCTCCAGCGCTCAAAAATGCGGGCCCCCTAGCTGCCTGCCAAGCCCTGGGTACAAACCTTATGAGATTATGGAGCAGGTTGGAACCAAAGCAGGTGAACAGTGCAAACTAAAAGCGAACTGCAGCACGATGCAGCCGGGTGGATCAGGTCCCCCTGTCATATTTCCTCCTGTTCGGGAATGCATGAAACGCGTATGTGTTTAATGATGAACAGCAGGTATCATGCGCTTGAACAAAGTTGCTTTGTGCGGCATTCGCCTCCGGACGTTGCTAAGACAAGCCTGACACAAGATAGCCAACTGGAGCAAAAAAGGGGCATCCTCATTAACGGCACCTACTGGAAAGCAAAAAGGCGTGCCTAATCCCACCTTGCAGGTGCATGCGCGCGTGCACTCAGCTATTGTCGGGCTTCACAGAGTAGTTACCGCTGTAAGTTAACCTTAGCAAGCATTTGGTAGTTATCACCATGTGCTTGCTGCCTCGCGTATTGGCATACAGGTACAATGTCTCTCCAATTCATTGAGATCTTCTGTAGAGTTAAAGGCTTCCACGCAACACATATGGTAGCGCTGAAATATCTTCCACCTGTGTAGACTAGAGGTGTGCACGCCTGGAGCAAAACAAATTCCTACTTCTCATAGAGCACCTCCACAAACGTCCACGCAAGCACATTCACCTCCATGCCTGTCCCCAGGCAGTCTGACATGCAGCGCCACCCTTAACTGCGACAAACAGATGACTCTGATACTACGGGCAAGTTTTTTGCCCACATCAGAGCTCCCTTGATAACAGGGAAACGCTTCACATCGCGCCCCTAAACGCTCGCTCACAAACTAGGAAACCGCAAGATTCCCACACATGCAGGTCCGCTAGTTCTTCGCCGAGCGCCTCGTAGACCAGACAATTATCAGAAGACGGAGCTTATTGCAACCCACGCCAAATATCAACTGCAGCACGATGTAGCTGGCAGCATGAAGCGCCCTTATGGAACTGCTTCTTGCTTGTCGATCAACGAAAACCGAGAAAGCGCCCTGTATGCAACTCAAGGGCCTGCTTGCTATTGGTCCCTTTCACGTATTCTCGAGTGCTATTAAAACATTGCCGTGGGACCCTGTGGTAGGCCAGTTACTGGCACGTCCATGCGTTGCAACCACCCCAAACGTGCAAGACCCTGACACTTTTTGCCAAACCGGAAATGCCCAGTAGCTGTGTGAGGTTCCAGTTTGTGTGGTACCCAACAGCTGCATGAAGAGCTTCAGGTTCGTCATTGGCTTGTGCTAGGTCCCCTAGACACACATATCAATGCACCTTCCGCGTTAGATAACCTGGTTAGCCACCGGTGCTACTAAGCACTTGACGCAAATCGCCGCATCGCCTCGGCTTCCTCATACAGCGCAGTGTTCTGCCTGTATATTGGTCGACCGTAACCTCCCGCAACAGTCCTAAAGCCGAGGACCACGAATGTGTCCTTGGGCATGTGTACCTCCGACTGGTCCTCGCGCTGTGACCCTACAAAACTGACACATTGGCTGCCATCAGACAGCGTGGGAGGTTACAGGGGCCATAAACGCCCCCCGTGGGTGATGCTGCTTCAAGAGGTACAATTTTGTTGCAAACACTTCTGCCTCTTAAACGCTTCGCAACCCTGCAACTCTGGCAACCCGTTGCCTCCATACACTCTGGTGAGCGTAGCGCATCATGAGAAACCAAGGGAACCTTTCGTCACACTGAACCGGTAAAAGCACAAATTGCATAAACCCGCAATGCTCACACACGCCTCACACTTTCAGGCCTCCTAACACTCAGCCAAATATTATGTATACTCCTATCTCCAGGCAGACCCTTTGCCATGGGTCAGCCTTGCTGCGTCTTAACGTCTTCGAAAAACAGCCACAATTGAAAAGAGTAAAAGTGCAGGATATATCACACAGGCGAACCAAGGTGGCATTCCATATTCGATTCTCATGATTACGGTAGAGTTTAACGACCACCCTGCTGCACGCGAGCTACCTCGAACGAACACCGGTTGCACACCCATAAATTGCCCCTGCTACGCCCACAGAAAAGAATAACTAAACTCGCCATACCAGAAACATTTCACTACACTACTTGCACGAGAACTTGCTTCCCCCTCGTTTGTTTGTATTAGTTTCGAATGCTATCGAGAACCCGCTGTGCGATGCCGAGCTCGAACCAAAATCGGTGATACATCCATAAGTCCCCTCTACTCAATCAATGAGGCACAATAACTGATATAGCAAACAATCACAACCTCCTCCACTACCAGCCACGCTATTTCGTGCATTACCCAATAGCTGCGCAGTGAGCTACGGGTTTTGATGCCGCTTTCTGCACTAGTCATGCTGATTTAAACAGTGTTGGTGGCTGAGGACTTCGCCATTACCCAACCTTCGCTAATACCGCCCTTCAGAGAACACCTACGGTCATACATAACTGGCCTACTCGCCAGCCCAGCTAAGCCTTTAACACAAATCACCTACTTGTCGCTGCTGTCTCATACCACATAACGCGCTGCATGAATACTGCACTGCCTCACCAACCAGTGCGATTGTTGGGGATGCGAGAGCGCCGGAGCACACTCCCCAGGAGATACCAAGTGTGCGCGTATGCACATACACGCCTATGGTTACTGCGAGAGAGCCGTATGCGTGGCACGTGACACAGTACCGTCAAGCGCGCGGTTTTAACAAAGCAGCTTTCGCCTAAGTGCATACGTCCTGCGAACAAGAGGGAACGATCGTCACTCCTGAAAAGGGTTCGCCACATAACACCTGTACACATCCACACACAAACGAAATAACCTCAAGATGGGTAAGGAGAGGACTCGACGGAACCAATATCAGCAGAACAGTCACCAATTGCATTTGTTCACAACACAATACATCGTTCGTGAGCTCACCAAGGCAGAAACACCCAGCTGCACTACGATGTATACCTAATTCATGCTGGTCACGCCTTTTGTCACTGCCATTCCGTCGCTGTTCCTATCCTCTTCAGATTAACTGCCGCCATGCACAACCCGGTTGCCCACCAATCCTGAAAAGCCATTCGATCCATATTAATGCATAGTATGAGCTTGTTTCTACCACCCACTGCGCATGAGATTCACAGGTTCACCAATCTGTTGAGATCATTCGTGATATCAAGCTTTGCCTCACAAGTGCATATCGCAGCATCAAAGTATTCCACCCCAGAAGATGCCGAAGGAGCGACTGGCTACAGCATAACGCATTGCACGTTGTGCAGCGATGAAACTCCACAAATCTGCATGTACTCACGTATGCATCCATGCATACCACCCAACAACCAGAAAGGTAACAGTAGCCATAACTGCGCAAGTAAGATGAATTTGCTTCAGTTGTTTCGGAGTTGCAACAAAATGTTCTTGTTGCAAAAGGCTTCGCATCTTCACAATGCCTGCAGTTAGTTATCGGCATACTCGCTGGCCAAAACAGCGCAAACTCGCAGTGCCAGCGAACGGTGCGACACCACACGCCCGCAAAGGCGTGCACAGGAAGTATTTACAACTGAGAAGCTGACGCATTCAGGTTCTGTAGCGATCCAACTTCTATAGGCGAATGGAGCAGATTTGAAAACCGTCTTATAAACCAAGCACAAGTTAATGTTGACTGCAAACCATGCGGCAGGTTTGATGCCACACACGTGGAGTGAACTGCCTTGCATCGCCTTCACCTCTGATAATTAAAGAATGCTGCTGATAACACCCCAGTTCTTCCCAAACTGACATTTTGTGAACCTGCATGCACTAGCATACACATGGGTGCCTACCATCGGATAGCCTGAATAGAAGCAATGCCCGTAAGTGCTCTAACAAGATGAGCTTGCTTCGGGTGCTCCAGCATTTCCAAAAGCTGTTCTAGCTGCTAAGCCTTTCGCATGTTCGCACTTGTGGCAATTGCGTATGTCCCTACTATCTGACGGAAAACCAATGAGATCGCAGCGCCGGAGAACGCTTGGGCACAACGCTCCCCAAGGCACATGTGCACAAATTGCATTGGCCCACGATGCTCGTGCATGCATGCATCCTGTCTCTCCGCTAAATACTGCTCAGACGCCCACAGGCAGACGGGATTCATTTCATCCACGGCAAACGAATCAAGCACAGACTTTAGAATGACTGCAAAATGATGCAGCTGGCTGCACGGGGTATCCTGCCAAAACTGCTGCCTGTTTGCAAATCAGCGAGAGACGGGAACGTCGCGCGCGTAGAAGATATATAACGCATGCTCATCAGGGTGCGCAGAATTGATTTTCCGCGAGCGCGATGCAACGAGATAGCTAGTTCCAAATAGCACTAGTTAAATACTGATAAGCCTGAGATACTGAGAACACAAAACAGGCTAACTGATCTGGTGGAAGCAGAAACACCCCCATACTCTGGGTGTTCTGCCTTCCTTGTGCTATCCAATAACTGCACAGTGTGTTTGAGGCTGGGCGTTTGTTTGCGCAAGTGACCTGCGGACCTACACAATTCGTGTTAGCCACGCCTCCAGTTGGTGCGTCCCCTATGCTATTCCAGTTCTCCCGAGAACAACTACCACCGCACAAAACTGGTCTGACCGCCCATCTGACTGCACGGTCGACACAGCTCACCGAGTATTCAATGCTTTCACCTTCCACTCATCGCGCTGCACGTCTGCTGCCTCACCAACTCACTCACACTGTTTGGACTGTCCGGACCTGCTTCGCGCACGTATCTCCGTGTCCAAACAATCCTTCCCAGCCAATATCAAAGATGACGACAGCTGAACCAAAACGAACTCTCACATCTCAAACTACGATTCCGCACATCTGCGCTCATGCAACATGCATATTCATGCTTGGCTTCATACCTCCTGATAGGTAATGATATCCATAAACGTATCAAGTAAGTGCGTTTTGCTTCTAAGTGCAACTTTGATGTGTAAGTATGCAGGTCCCCTAACCCGTCTTCATTCATTGCCTGCTCCAACCATCATCAACATCTATTCCACCCATAAGGCCGACCTTATTCCAGGCATGGCAGACAAGCCAAGGGCAAGCCTAATACCAGCTGCAAAACGAATGCGCTGGCTGCATGGGGCGTCCCTACCGAATCGCATGCTGCTAAAATACCAAGGCGAAGCGTAACGCTTTTCTATCGTAGTTGCACCAATGTCTCCGTTATAGCTGTCACTGAAATCATTTATGTAAATGTGCATCGAATATCCTTTCGCCAGATGGCCGCCTCGCAAGCGCTACGGGGAATTTTCTTAAATTTCATCTACTCTTATCACAAAGCAGCTGAAGTAATCTCGAGCGACCAGAGGCGTGCACTGCGAGTTCCGCGTTCGTTTGTGTTAGCCAGCCGCCATTCACTGACCTCCCGCTCCCGCGTTCTTAAGCACAAACAGCATACGAATCTAGGGGCATACCGAACTCCTGCTGACCTCCCCTTCGGTCGCTGGCCGCCACTGCATAATGCCGCCATCCACAAAACAAATGCCGCCATACATGATCGGTCTGATCGCCAATTCTAATAAAGGTTTGACACGAACCGCAGTGTACAGGCTGACTCCTCCTACCATGAATTGCACTGCACATTTATTGTCTCACGAATTCACTGAGATCGTTTGTTGTCTCACAAACGCATGTATCCTGCCAAAAGCCCCAGCCCAGAAATCAAAGCCTCGGGCAGCTAACGGAAGACAAATTCCCACGCCTCACTCTGCCACTCCTAAAATCTGCACGTATGCGCCAAATTTCCGTGACAGTCGCCCCAGATCCTGAACCGTAGTAGTAACCATACCTCCGCCAAGCAGAAGTCCTTGCTTGCTAGGTGCATACTTGCTGGATCAAACAGCGGCCGAGTCTATGCGCAGCAACAACTCTGCCACATCGCGGCCATAGAGGGGAACGGACAGGCTTGGTAACTCCACGATGCTTACACATTCACTTGCCCTAGCACTTCACCAAGTAGTGCGCGCACCCCTATCAGCGGGTAGCATGCCAAAAATGAAGACGCCTCCCTGCACTCGCCTACACTTCCATCCCTACCACCGGATAGCCTTCATAACTGCTTCAGACGTAGCACAAACTGTTGTAATGGCTAATTCCCTCTCACCCTGCTCAGTGGATAATCGCCTAGTACCCGCGCAACCATGGCATCTAATGCCTTGCATACTAGCTGGCCAAAAGGAAGAAACGCCTTGCCACAGAGTACCCATGCACGAGCACACAAACTACAGCCCCGTGTTGATCATGCATGCATGTCCCCTATCTCTCCTCTAAATACTGCGTATCCTCTAAACGAAAAACGGAGTCACTGCAACAGCGGGTAGCGCTAACGAACTACTCGCACAGAAGCAGAAAGAAAGACAGAGAAGGCGACAGGAAGGACAGAAACAGAGATAGCAGCAGAGGCAGAAACGGGGGCAGGACCACGCATCACTACACGACCAGGCTCTTTAATTCCTGAGCTTACAAGGGGCATTCATAAATCATTTTCATTACTTATACAAGATAATACCAAGTGGAAAACGAAGCGGCGTTTTGCATGGGTTTTCCTTAAGGAGTCGCTTCTTGAAAACCCAGTGAAGATATTGTCGATGGGTTTCAAGACGAAGATTGTACATCCCGCATGCAAACCAAGGATCTGTGCATCACGTTTACCTTCGATAATTAGGAAAATGCCCCCCACAATCCCTGCAACGTGATGGTTAGCTCTAGAAGTGGCATATTATTCTCCTAACTAGGCAGCCAGATATACCCGCCGAAACTACGGGTTGCGCTTTCCCTTGCATTACCAGGTAGGTACAAGGCGGGCTACAAGTTTCGCGTTCTTCTTAGCAATGGTCATGCGGATATACACAGTTCACGCTGGCTAGGCCGCCCGCCCTTCGCTTTCCTCGTTCTCCCCACAACAAGTGGTATCAAGCATTACCGCGTTCAAGGTCAACACTAAGAGCGATTGGCACAAATCACCACGTAGCTGCTGCTGCCTCCTACCAGGTGTTGCACTACTCATGCGCTGCCTCACCAATTCACTGAGACTATTTGTGATGCCGCAATATATTTCGCAAATGCCTTCGACATTTGCGCGACAGAGCGTGGCATCCGCGGAAACCGTAACACTTAATACCAAAGTCGAGCACTTAACCAATCCCCCGCCTCTCTTAACTGTGCAACTCCACAAATCTACACTCCTCTTCATACCCATTCGCTCGTGCCGCTAGAGGGCCTGGCATATAACTGCACCCATAACTATGTTGAACACATGGTTTGGTTTCTACGATCATACTCGCTGGTCAAAGCAGCGCGCCATCGTAGCACCAGCAAACGCTTCGGCGCATCCCCCCTGCACGCGGCTGCATACACGCTACCTAGCCCCAAGGTACACACGCATGCAGGTCCCCCAGCTCCGCCAAGTATTGCTCTCACGACCATGTTGACAAAAAAACATATTTCAGCTAATGCAAGAGAGTCACGCTCAAGCCCGCTGACGGCTGCAAAAAGGATCCAGCTGTCTGCACGATGATTGGTTGGCGAACGGCATATTGTTCAAAGAAGCGATACTCGAAACATTCCAAGACGAAGAAGGGTTTAAGGAGGCGTATCTCGCATTCATGCAGGGGAGAGGTGTATCACTCGTGCCAACAGCTATTATGGAAAGGTGTTCTAGAGGCCCTACCAAGGGCTGGCTAGGCCGAGAAGACAGCAGCGGCACTCTCAGAAATTGCGTCTCCTCCCAGCAGACGAACATTTGGCTAACTGCATCAATCTAGAAGCACCTGCCTGTACTACTAGTTATATTTTCTTTGGCGCTACCAAAATTCTACACCATGAGCTGCACGTTCCGCCTTCTTTTACACAGGCGCCATGTTGATCTACACAATTCGTGTTGGCCACGCTGTCGGCAACGGCCTGTGCTTCGCTGCCTTCGCTCTTCCCAGAGCAATTGCCATCGTACACAACCAGGCTGATTGCCAATCTACTAAAGGTTTGGCATGCATCACCGTTGGTTCGCTGCGTCCTCATGCCGCGTATGCGCACCGCAATACAGAGCACGAAGGGGCACCGTACATGCGCTACGCATGCAGTGCCTCACAGATTGATTCATTCATTCACTGCGATATCGTTCATAATGTCACACTCACCCCCGCAGGCAGGCATCGCGGCGCCGGAACAGTCCTCCACCCCCTCCCCTGTAGGTATCACAGAAGTGCACGCTTAAAGCAAAAGGACTTTTCACAACTCCTCGCAGTGCAGCTTCACAAATTTGCGCGCAAGCGCAAAGACATCCATGCCTGTCACCAGAGAGCTTGAAATGTAAAAGCATCCATAGCCGCGCCAAATGGATTTGCCTAGGTTGCCGCATGCTTGCTACAAACGGTGCTAACCATTAAATGGCATATACTTCCGCAACCAGGGAAGCTATTTATGCACATACTCGCTGGCCAGAACAGCGCTCGATGCTAACGCATGAAAATGCTTCACCCCACCCCACCGGTTGGCGCGCTCAAGCAAACCGCAAACTCCCAATGTGTGTTCACATCTGCTCGTCCCCGAGCTGTCCACTGCATGTTGCCTATTCCGCCTATTCCCCTATCGCCAGCGAGAGTTGATTTCGACCAGGGAACGACAACCAAGAAGCCCAACACCAACTGGGTGACGCAAACTGGCTGCATGGGAGTTACGCTTTCTTCCGTGCTGCCCGGTAGCTACGCAGTGAGTCACAGAGCCGCTTCTTTGTGTACACGTGCGTGTACGCATGTGGATTTGCGACGTTTGTGTTGGCTGCGTCATCGATCGCCCCTTGGCCTCTATTTCCCTCTCTGCAGGACAGGCAGAATCAAACAGAACTGAGATGCTCGCCAATTTCAGTAAAGGCTTGATGCACGAATCACCTTGCAGTGGCTGCTTCCTCATGCCACGTATCCGCCTCCACATAAACTGCCTAATCACTTCACTGAGATCATTCCGTCGGCCCACCCTTGCTGACGTAGATTCGGCAAGCCACGACTAAAGCAAGACGCTCTTCCCCCCTCGTCTGTCAATGCACATACTCACCCCCGTGTTGAAATGTAACGGTGCCCAGAACCGTGCGACTCGTACGGCTTCGCGTGTAAGCGCATACTTCCTGGTAAGAGGCGAGGACGACTATAGCACCACAGGATGCTTCCTCATGCATCGCCCGTAGAATCGAGCACACAAAGTGCACAAACCTACTATGTTCGCACGTGCAGGTAGTCTACCCTTCCGTCAAATACTGCGCAGATTCCAACGGAGAATTGGAGCCAGTTTCAACAAGCGCAAGCAAATCAAGAACAAGCCTAATACCTAGTGCAACCCGATGCAGCTGCCTGCATGGGGAGTCCTTCTCAGGCCGCTGTTTAATGAACTACCAGTGCGAATTAGAAAAGGGTGGGCAGTAACCTGCCCTTCGCTAATCCGGCCCTCCCCAAAGCAAGAAGCACCACGCACAACCGGGCTGATCGCCAACACCCGTACAGGTTTGCCACGAGTTATCCCTTAATCGTCCCTTCACCATACGATTATTACGTTGCGCATAAGCTGCTTCACCAGTTCACGTATGTCGTCATTAGTGCCAAATTCTGTCTCGCAAACGCCCATCGCAGCAGCCACGCAGGCCTTTAGCGGTGATCAGGGCACCGCTAAAGCAAAACGAGATTCGACAACGGTTCATGCTGCACCTCCACAAATGCGGACATTCAAATATACATCTGCGCGTACCAACAGATAGCCTGTGGAGTAACAGTATTCATGGCTGTGCCCAAAAGATGAATTTGCTTCGGATGACTCAGAATTGCTACAGGCTATTCGACCTTCTAATCGCTTCTCAGCTGAGCAATTCTACCAGCCGCATGTTTGGGTACTTTCTGGACAAAAGAGCACAAGACCATAATACAAGAGAAAGCTTCGCCACACCGTGCCTGCAGGCGAGCGCACACAAACTACGTATCGCCACGATTCTCACGTGTGCAGGCCCGCTTGCGTTCCTGTAAACACTGCACAACCATCTACCGGCAACCGGTGCTGGTTTCAATCATGGCAAGCGAACAAAGCGCAAGGTGTATTAACTTCGAACAACACCGTTGGCGGTGCAGGTCGTCTGCGTCCAATCGGTTCCTGGTGGAAGATGAACGGACGCCGGAAGCCACGGAGAATAAAACATATCATTCATGTAAAGTGAGCTGCCATCTTGGTTTCTGATGATTATGGAAAGGCGCCAAGAACGCTCTGCAGCGGGATGGTTAGCTCGAAAACATACTGGTAACACATTTTTAACTTGCAGATACTCCAGAGGGAAAAACCTTACCTAAGCTCGTCAAACCAGAAGCAGCCACTTATCCGACGGCCTTCGCTTTCCGTGGTGTTACCCATTTGTTACGCCAGGAGCTACGGGTCCCCTTGCCGCGCAAGCGTCTTATGGACCTAGCCACTGACTTCTAATCAGACGTTTGGGGGTTCGATTCCCCACCCTATTCCTGTTGGCCGCCCACTCGGCCCTCGGCCGTGGCACCCCCTCTGGCTCTTCCATCCTTCGCAAAACAGTTGCCATAAAACAAAAAGGACCGGCTGGAAATGCTACTAATTGTTTGGCGGAAGCCATCGTCTAGTCACGGTATCCTCATAGCATGCATCGCCCTGAGCATATTCTGTCTCTTTAACTCACTAATATTGTTTGTAATGCCACACTCTGACTGGCAAACGCACTACGCACATCAAACCCTGCCGCTCCCAGCCTAGTCCAAAGACGAGCACGGTCTAACCAGCTTGAGTTCCTACTTCTCACACTGGAACATCGCAAACCTGCACGCGCGCCCATACGCATTAATGCTTGCCACCAGTTACGTTTCAGTTACGTACTGAAACGTAACAGTACCAATAACCGCAAGGGTCATGAGGCTTAGCTTCTATCTGCGCACTTCCTGAGAAACGGAGAGCGCAATTGTAGCGCAAGGAAAGGCTTGCAGCAGGCACGCCTGCCGCCAGACACAACGAAGCGCTGCAATACCACTAACCGCATTGAGCACATCAATTTACTCCGCATGCCACAGATTTGTTACAAAATGTCCTAGTTCTTAAACATGTTGCACCTCAGGAACGGCGCTTGCCAGTGACCTGCGCACTGCCTGGTCAAAGCGTGTGCGGTTGCAGAGCCAGAGAAAGCTTCCGCACGCAGCAACCGTAAATCTGCACACACCTGCCGCATAACCCCACTCTCCCATACGCGGAACTCCCTTAGCTCACCGCTAAGTACTGGACATTCCATTTGGAAGGCGGAGGCCAGTTCAACAAAGGCAGGTGTACCAAGCCTAGACTCAGTACAAATTGCGCAACGAGGCAGCACGATACGGAACGCGGCCTTGGCAAATCGCTCCGTAGATGAAAGGCCAACTGGAATCAAAAATGTTCAAGACCTGAAAGAGGCATCACTTGTTTCCAGGCAGGGGACAGGTTTCCCATGTGGCTATGCCTGCTGCTTCCGAGCAGGATGAATATTGTTCAGTAAGAAACCAACCTCGAAAGAGAAACAGCTACACACTTATGGGCTGCAGGTCTTTCGGACGCAAAGCAGTCGGGCTGATGTCGCCGAACCCAGAACGCCTGCTGGCATAGCAGGTTACGCTTTACTTTGTGTCTCCAAAAGCTGCTAAATGGCCTAACGTTTTCCCCGTTCTTTGCGCAAGAGTCCTTAGTCAGAGCATAGTTCGTGCTGGTTGCACCGTGGGCCGCAACCAATCTTCCCTATTCCCCTCATTCTTACAGCAACTACCATTAGACGTAATCCTGCAGGCTGTCCGCACTACCAAGCGCTTCATGCAAATCATCCGCTCGTCATTGCCCCCTCATACCACGTATTTAGCTGCCCACCTAGCGCTTCACAAATTTACTGAGATCATATGTACTGCCACTCTCGGTAATACGCATACCGCTTCGCAGAAACACTACACTACAATAGATATCATACACGAGCACACATATATCAAGACAAACTCCTGTTTCCTCTTTAACTGCAAATCCCTAAATTTGCGGGCAGGCACGTAGACACCCACGCCTGCTGCTAGACACAACGAAGCGCTGCAATACCACTAACCGCAATGAGAACATCAATTTACTTTGCATGCCACAGATTTGTAACAAAATGTCCTAGTTCTTAAACTCGTCGGCGCGTTCCACCTCAGGAACGACGCAATGACCTGCGCACTGCCTGGTCAAATCGTGTGCGGCTGCAGAGCCACCGAAGGTTTCCCCACGCCGCGTCCGTAAATCTGCATACACCTGCAGCATAGGGCCATCCTCCCACGAAGGGAACTACCGGAGCTCACCGCTAAATACTGCACATTCCTGTCGGCAGGCTTAGTTCAACAAAGGCAGGTGTATCAAGCGTAGAGCAAAGACGTATGGCAGCTATGGCAAATGCCTGACACCAAAACAAAGTTGCCGATGCTGAATGATTGCCAGCACGCGCATGTTGTCCGTGCAACGGGTTGAGCAGCGGATGCATTCCTTGCCATATCCACATCACTGCCCAACCATCCCCCACATCACTAGCCCGAAATGTTAAAAACATTTGCCTACAGGCTCCGCTTACTCGCTGGACGCAGCAACATACAGGCATAAGGAGCGCGAATGCTCTGTGACCGTCATCGACAACCTGCTTTGCAGTGCTATCATATCTCCTGACTATCCCTCATGAGATCCACACTTCTGCATGAGCTACGCAGCTATAAAGTCGAGCACCCCACGCCTCGCTTACATCCTACGTTGTACAACTCGGCACGACCTGGTGTCCAACCCCTCACAGAAATACACACGCATGAACGCCCAAGGCAATATTGAGACCAAATCCATGCGGCAGCGCTAAACCTCCAGCGTCCCTCAAACAGCAGCGGCCAAATCCTGCTGTTGGGGAAGAAGCCTAGACACACAATAGCGCTACGACGCAAGGTCTATGGCAACGCATGCAAAGCATTTGCCCAGTTCTGCACGTAGCAGAGGGCACGAAGGAAAGCTACGGCGAGCATTTTCTCCAAAAGGTCAATTCTCCTCGCTTAGGGCCACTTCCCCAGCCACAATCCAAACCCCCGCCGCCCACACCGACCACCTCGCACCATGTCCATCACCTTCCCTGTAACCTGCGCAGCTGCAACCACTCGTACCCATCTTGTGCGCATTCCTTTATACCACACAACGCGCTCCACGTGTCTACCATGATACCCCAAACACAACGCGGCCACCCACTGCCTCCTGACGACGCAAGCACCACAGCATGCGCTAGCCACCACTATCGCATACATACAGGTTGCCATGACGCTGCCCACAAGGTGGTTAGGGCCAACGCCTGACACCAAAAACCAAATTGTCGATACTGAACGATTGTCAGCAACGTCATGTCGTCCCTGCAAGGGGCCGACCAGAGAAACGCACCCGCTGAGTAGCGGATGCGTTTTTCGCCAGCTCAGCTTCACTGCCCAACCACATTGCCAAAGCGCAACGTTCAAAGCCTCTGCCCCCACACTCTGCTTACTAGCTGGACGCAAAAACGCACAGCCAGAATGAAGGCAAATGCTTCGCGACCGTTATCTACAGGCTGCTTTTCAGTGGCGCCAGATATCCTGGAAACCCCTTATGCTCTCCTGCCCCTCCTCACGTTTGCCAAGGTGCCGAGGCTCATCCGGTGTCTGGTCGACCGTTGGTTGACACTCACCAGGCTACTCCTAACCCTCGTGAAGGAGGCAGGTGCGGTGTCCAACAGTTCTGCTGTCAGTAGCGGGGCAGATAACCTTCCTGTGCGTAGGGAGCTGAGGTAATATGCCCTCCCGGTTGGTAGAAAACATAGCTGTTGGCAATATCATAACTGCCAAAGGGGTGCCACAACACAGGCCTGCAGTATTGAAAGCAAGTTAAAAGATAATCCAGTGCTCTTCGCGTGATACAGTAAGGGCCGCTCAGGACTGAAGAAGGGAAGGGCCGCCTTTCGGCTTCGCATTTGCCTGCTGCAGCACAGCACAGCTGCTCGCGCGTCCCCGAAACAGCATCAAGAGCTACGCGCAGGTGTAATCGCACACAGGTGAAATGTATATCTACTCCTCTTCTCGGTACCCTGTACAGCATGAAGCGGAATCTTGTTCCTGCACCTGCATGGCGTTTGCTGCTACAAGCTTAAGCATTCTCAATCGATACTTCTGCATTAATGAAGTAAACATTTGTAAACATTTGAGCCCTGCATGGTTTGGGGTTTTGAAGCTCTAGCTTCAAAACCCCAAACCATGCAGGGCTCAAATGTTTACGTGCGCAAAGCTCCAGCAAGCATGCACAAGCCACTTGTTTAACTCGGAAGCGTTCTTTCAAAGCTGCTGGCGAGGTTTACATAATCTGAGCATTCCGATGAAATCCTCCGTCATATTAAGCAAGAACCCTGCATGGTATTTTGCTGTTGAAAAGCAAACTTGAATATAGCCTGTCTCCAAAATGCATTGCAAGCTCTTTCTTTGGATGGAATACGCACTGCCTCCCACTAGAGTAATTCTGGTTAAGACAAATTATGCGGATGCTTAGTAAACCAACCGCACAGCACAACATATCCACCCCGCCGCCAATCGGAAGACTAGAGAAACTAGCGTTGTTAGGAACTTTGCAGACTCCGGTACATGCTCAAATGTCTTTAGTGGAGTAACTAAAACCCAGCTGGCGCCTCTGCTAGCAAAGAGCCCATCGCTACAAATGCCGCCCTAATGCCACACATTCTTCTTAGTCCCGGAAATGCAACACCTGATGTAAGCCCATCCATTCTAATCGTATGCTTCTTTGTGTTCGAAAGCATGTTTCTTCCACAAGATCCCCGATTAGATGAATTATTCCTCCCCCCATCACCAGAATCTAGTTTCACGAACCCACCTAGAACACCCTTTAAGAAAACCAGCCAAATTCACCCTGTGCCAGGTAAGTTGATGGCAGCTAGCAACTGTCTCCACAACATGCATATTAAGAGGGAATGCCGCTGTGAAAAATTCTGCGAGCTTACAAAGTCGAGTTTCCATGCAGACAGGCTGAACACACGAGCATCAACAAACGATTCACCTGCATTAGCTTCGCCTGTTTGAAAAACCTAGGAAAAAGTCATTAAATAAATCCATCAGCTTCCTGTTCTTGAACAACCACAAGTAATTTTCGCACATATAGTTTATTATCCTTCACACATAAGCATGGTAGTGTGTCTTGCTTCATTCATGTACCCTGATGTAGGAAAGGGGGGACGTTTAAACGGTGTCAATTCACAAATAAAGCAAGCAAGACTGCGATGAAATCGAAAGCCCAACCTTGTCCTAGGGGTCGTGAACTTGACGCTTAATAAAATGTATGAAACAAACACTTTATATGAGTGAAGAAAGCTGCTTAATCACGAGTACGCAGGACGTCAAAGTCAGTTTAGAGCCTCAGAGCCTCAGCCATCAGCATCAACGAAGGCACTCCCCCGAATATGAATTCTCGCACCACAGAGAAATCTGAATCTAACACTTCGAGCAGCCACCTGGCAAGTAGCAAAACGTGTTGACCTATAAATTTGCTGTGGCATCCCTTGCCTCACGTAGGATAAGGACAACAATGTGGCAGGTACAGGCGACATGAAACAAACGTAACCGGGCATACAAGTAAAACCCCCTCATTTGTTGCCTATTTGCAATAATTGCCTCATGAAGCAGCGTATGATGAATCTTCCCCATCGTCATTAAGCGAGGAAGTCAAGCGGGTTGCTTCGGTAATATTACCTTACACAGACGAATAAAGGCAGCCCTACTCCGCTGCGTCTATCCCCAACGGATGGAAGCCACTGATCATTTAGGGTTATGACTCAATAGTTTCTTATTTGACACATTCTAGCCCGTTGCATGCAGGTCTCGTAGGCCCTCTCTGTGTATCGCCGTCACACGTGGAGGAATGCCCCTGAAACAATAGCTTCTAGCGGCAATATACAGTTCATGTGTTCCTTCCAAACATATCTGCTAGCCCCTAACCCGCACTCATAGACTAACTCCGTTTACGTCTGGGCTTCCCGGCTCTGGGCCACTACATGGCTTGGGCCCCTGCTTCTGCTGGTCACGTTCTACAGCAGTTGAGTCTGAACCCCTTTCCACAGGCGTCTGTTTATTCACTGAATATGTTTGCAACGGCTCTTTGGATTTGAGGGCCTTGGAGTACCGAAGGAACAAAAGCATAGTAATAAATGCGGCAGCCAGGGAGGCAGCCACAAAGGGCATTGACCTTCTGCTTTCCCATCTCTGTCTCAGTGTATGAGCACCCTTATCTGCGAAGGTATTTTCATTGTTTATCATAATGGTTTCAGAGCTAGGATCAGAATCAGCCTGTACTTGCACGCTGTCAGTTTCTTCTGCTATCAATACCACCAAGGTGGCGAGAAGTGGCAAGAATACATGCATTTTAAACGTTAGTCTGAAATACTCTTGCGTCTAACATAGTATACAATACTGATTTTCTATAATTTCAACGTATATAGGGGAACAGTGCTTTGTTTGTGTTTCGTGTGTACTTCGCCGGACTCGACTCCCAGGCCTAAGTACAGTCCTGGAGTGGCCTACGGCGCACAGATCCAGTGCATGTTTCTTCTTTATTTGTGAAGGTAAACCTTGTTTACTCAATGTAATTGAATCTGATTGCTCTATACAATAAAATTAAAGGTAATACGCTCCATGAAGCTGTATGTGCAGCCGTATACCCCCAGAACCCATTGGAAGGTCGTCAGCCACATGGGTATTCATAGTATGGTCCGCTTAATGTTGGTATGTGTGTAACGCTCACTTGGACGTATAGACGTTCTAGTGAGCGTTCAATAATTGTCTAATGTGTGAATACGTACATCAAAAGAAGCCTTTGTTATGCCTGCATGCGAATCGCCTTGAACGACGTAGGCCATCACAGGCCGCCTCGTCTGCGCACCATCGACAGACCCTGGATCGTTGTACGGAGGACGATTGAAGCGTAAAGGGGAGGCGCTGTAGCGTGCTGCAACACTGTCTGCGTGATGCTGGTACTCCTATCCTGGCTTAGGGGCACGCTGACTATGGCGAATTAATTAAGTGACTGAAGACAGCTTATAGTACAGTGTACAGTCCTACCCCGTGCAGCAAAGGGGCGTTGCCTGTCTGTGTTTGTGCATGTGGAGCTGCCTTAAAGCACTAGCTGAAGGAAGGCGCTTTGCAACGCATGAAAGGCCAACCGGTGCCAGCTCCAGTCCAGGCATTTCGACAGCTGTTTACAGGATGTCTGGGGGCTCTAAAGGAGGTCAGATGCCTTCTCCAAAACAATTCTTTAAGTACTTGGCTTATTGCAAACAGTCCTCAGCCAAGATCAATGAGTCTTATTACACCTGTAGCATTGTAGCATTCATCGGGACAGGGGCGAGCAACGAGCGAGCCCCACCCCCAATGCAAGGAAACGTAATGTCTAACGATAACTGAAAGGGGATAAATATCGAGAAGAAAACAACGAATTTTTCTGAAAATCCTTTTCAAAGCATCGAACTGTTCCTTTTGTTGAATCGATATTGTTCACGGCCTTCCGTCGAGTTTGGAAGCAGCCCACAGTTAAGAGTCTTGCCGAGCAGAAACACGCATTTGATGTTCAGTATGAGCATCTCATTGGGTGTAAAGTGCATCTTCACCAATAGCATTTCATGGAGAATTCTTCCGCTCCTGGTATCTTTGAAAGTATGGGGGATACCGCAATGCGGAGAAAGTAGAGGGGCTCCTTGATTCCCCCGACTTAGAAGCTGGCCATCAAAACGGTCCGAGTGGTCTGCAAGTGCTACAGGCAGCTTCACCATTAGGAGAGGCACGACTACGGTGGATACATCTAAGCGAAGGTTAAGCTTTCCCATATAGTGTCAAAACGATGCAAACCCTCCGAGATGCCCTGCGATGCAGGGTTATTCCCAGGTTTGCAAGGGGAACGGCAATGGACAGGATCTGGTATCTGAGGCAACGATGAGGAAATGCGGCCTACCAGTTCATGCACTAAGTTCTGCGAATGACAGACAGCGCTTGAGGGTCGGTAAAGCAATTTGTATCAAGTGTGAGGCCTTCTCAGAAACGGGTCATGTTACTAATGACACGGCGCTTCTATGTCAGACCACTTGACCACGGCATAGTACTAGGCGTGTGGTTTGTGAGTCAGTGGATGGCGCTCATGCCCCCTCCAGGTGACACTATTTATTTCGGGAAGCGAAAGGGATGGTAGAATACACCTCTAAGCGCATCCCGACACAAGGCAAAAGACTGCATCCCACGCCAGCTAGAGTGCACATGTATGCCCCTTTTGGTACTACTTGCGCAACTATAACTGTGCAGCTACTGGTTAATTGGAACTCCTTGTGTACAATGAATGAGGGAGAGGTGGTAATTTACAAGCGTGACATGGGTGACGTGCTTGCAATCAACCCGAGTGTACAAGAGCACTTGCAGCATGTGCGGCGTGCCTTGCAATTGCTACGCGAGATGTAGCTGTTCACGAAAGCACAGAAGTGCTCTTTTTTCATAAAATCCACTATTTTCATCTGCTTTTGTATCTCTGTAACAGGAACCGAACCAGAACTAGCAGAGGTCGAGGCGGTTGGAACGTGGGCGCTATCCGTGTACATTCGCGCGGACGGTCGGACGTTTCTCGGGCCCCAATTGTACAACCGCAAGTTCATTCCTGGGTTCACTCTCACCGCCGCCCTTCTAACGGATCTACTCAAGAACCCCAAGCATTTTTGTTGGACGTACGGAGGAGATGAACCTGCCAGAAGCCTCATCGCCCCTTGAGTTCGTGTACGATGCTCGTACATCCTTATTTCGATGAGCACTCCTAACGGCCGATGTCTATGAGTCAACAGTTAGGGTGATGCTGTCTCAGCAGGCTGTTGACCCAAAACAAGCATCAAATAATCGCCTTCTCAAACGTTTCCTGAAAGGGGATCAGATCTATCCGGCAAGTGAGAGGAAACTCTCCGCGGTGGTAATGTCTTCACGTGTGTTGGAGGCTAAAAGATTGGTGTCATTATTTACATGGCAAGTGCGTTGACTGCCGAAGCCGGTCATCAATTGCTAACACGAGTGTTCAAGGCTATGATAATGACAGAGTCGTTATCTTCACAATCAAGCGTATGAGCGGTATCGCCAACGTTATCTGCGCCGACGCCATATTGGTCCGACCCTGTGGTGAGCACTGTGCTTCTCTGCGATGGTTCCCGATCCCCTTCTGTAGGATGGTCTTCTTGTTCTTTAGAAACCCATGCAGCTATAATTTCTGCTAATATCAACAATGGGAGGAGGGTTAAGTTCTACAGCGTCGAAGACGATCTCTTGCAGTACCAGGAAAAGAGCAGACTCCGCCGATTGCGTATTCTAGTTTCATGTCTCATAGCAGGGTCACACAAAATTACATATTAGCTGGTCATGCAGGCATCGATATAACGACGGAGCGAGACATCAGCACCTTCTGGTGGCGTAGGATGTGCCCTTCTGAAAAGGAAACGTCTCCTTGTTTGCCCGAAATTGCAGCAGCAGACGCTGCTGTGTGCACCTCGAACGGGGACTCCTGCAGATCCTCCCGAATGGGGACCCCTGCAAATCCCCTCGATAAGCAAGCAAATCTGAGCGAATGTTTCAATGGATTTTGTAGCAGGTTTACCCGGAGTTAGATACTTCGATAACATTTACGTTGCTGTGGCTAGACTAAACAGATACGCCCACTTGATACCCTGCTAGAGTTCAGTTACAGCATAATCGCTTGCCCAGTTATTTATTGATGACAATTGACAGCTCCGTAGGTCTCCCAAAAGGATCACTGCTGTCAAGGGCCTGAAGTTCTTTAACGCTTTCTCTGGTGAATCGATGAAGCGGCTTAACGCTGATAATAACATGACCACTGCGAAATACTCAGTGGCGGACAGTCAAGCTGAAAGCGACAACAGCCTTGTGTAGTAGCTTGCTGTTGTATAACCACCCGAATGCATCGTGTGGACTGACGTCCTAGTATATATATATATATATATATATATATATATATATATATATATATATATATATATATATATATATATATAGATAGATAGATAGATAGATAGATAGATAGATAGATATAGATATAGATATATAGATATATAGATATAGATATATATATATATATATAGATAGATAGATAGATAGATATAGATATAGATATAGATATAGATATAATGGTCCTCTATTCGAACAATTGCTTTCCAGCTCCCTTGGTCTACACGGAAACGTAGTTGCCTGACCAGGCATTAGGTGTGGCTCTCCCAAACCAGCCAGTTACACCCGCCGCCGCTGGCTTCCGTACACAGCTTGCACTATCTCTGGAATGAGTGAGGAAGGCACAACAGGAAGCTGTAACAAACGGCAATCTGCATTACCTTTCAACTCACAACCCTGGCCATCTGATTGGAATGGATTCGCATGCTCCTCGAAACGCAGAGGAGAACGGGCTGCATAAGAAATCCCCGGAGCCCTTGGCAGACCCCTTCGATGTTCTCTCTGAGTTAACACGTTGACTTGCATCGCAGACTTGACCAGCATCGTGACGATTTCATTGCACTATCATCACACTGTCGGTGTTGCGTCCTTCAATGATTCAGGGAGTCGCTTAGTTTTCCCGCAAATCCTCAGAGCCGAACGGCAGCAAGGTCACAGGGCACACGTGTACAAGCTTGAACCTACCAGAGGAAACGAGAATATTATGCTAAATGACCAGAGCCTAAGCTTAATCCTCAATGCTAAATCATCACTGCACCTTAAAGAACGACCGCCAGCCTGCTTTTTTTGTTTTGTTGCGCTGGTTGGTGGTGTGATCTATCCCAGATGCAGAAGGCCTTTGTACACGACATCCTTGCGTGCTGGGGGGGAGTAGATCTTGTAGTGGTTTCAATATTCTACGAAAAGCCTCTTCAATACTTAGTGCTGGCAACCCATAGGCTTGAACATATTCTAACTTTGATGGGCGGATAGATAAAGGAGATTCAGCATAAGGGATACAGCCCCAAACCCTTCTATCAACAGCTGTGTACACCCTGAATGGTGCTTGTCATGAAGCAGCATGCTCGTGGTTAGGCTCTTCTCCAACAAACAGATGGGGGCCCTCCTCCTGGCTTGTCCGCAAGGCCTCTCGTCTGAATGTGTTATTCCGTAGGCTCTAAACCCTATATACTAAATTATATACACCAGAACGCTAATCGCGCGCTGCTCGAAGTGTGTCTCCTGTGAAGTGATGCGCTACTGAAAGGCTTAACAGTTATAGCTTGAAAAGGGGATACCCTGCATCTGCAGTATTTCTTTGCAAATTGCAAATCCGCAAGATCGTATTATGAAAAGAGAGGATCCTCCGCTCCTGCATTCAAACACTTCATCTTTGTTGCTTCTTCGCTTATCGCATTAGTTGTACACCCATAGGGGTTAGAGCTATTTGATATACGAGGGTGTTCGTATTCTCTCGCTGCTGTACTTGCTCGTAAGGAGGCACTGAGAAGCCTAAGACCTACAGATTTATTATATTAAATATAATGTAATAACATTATATTATATAGATATAATATATAAATATATATAATATATATATATAATATATATATTTATATATAATATAATGTTATTACATTATATTTAATATAATAAATCTGTAGATCTTAGGCTTCTCAGTGCCTCCTTACGAGCAAATACAGCAGCGAGAGAATACGAACACAGAATATGTTCATTACTGAACATGTTCTGCATATTTTGGTTTGATATTTATTGTTATTTATGATTTCTATACTCGTATATCAATAATGGCTGTTGGATATGTGTATGTTTTCTATCTATCATGCCAGCTGTTTAACGAAATACTTTTCGAAATACTAAGTATATTTGTTTGTATATTTACGAATGTTTGTTTCAAATATACAAAACAACCTACTGCTTCAGATATCGCTGTCTATACACCCTACACAGCCCTGAGGTTTGTAGGCGAATCTGCTGCAGCAGCTGTGGCAGGTAGAAGGCCTCCTCTTATCAGATAAACGATTGCTTAGTGTTGATTAAATTTAAAATAACATAATTTTAAAATGTAATAAGATTCAAATATATTTATTTGCGACAATCTACGGTGTATATCCACCTCGGACCAGTGGCCGCCTGCTGGTTCAGCAGAACGGCAGCAGCAGCAGCAGCTGCTGCTGCTGCTCCTGCTGCTATTTTCTTATTTAAAATTATTTATAATATCATTTTTTAATATAATTATGGATTTAAAATCAAATAAATTTTATATTTTAGATATTGATGCACATTTACACAGAGAAGAAGACCCCCGACATCACTCGAGACTCTATGCCTGTCGACAGCGTAGGCAGCAGCAACCAAGGGCTTCAGCAGCAGCAGCAGCAGCAGCAACAGCAGCAACAGCAGCAGCAGCAGCAACAGCAGCAGCAGCAGCAGCAGCCAAACCTTCTAGACATGAAATGTATTGAAATATGAAATTGAGAAAAATCTAAAGCGTATCCATCTATTTATTTGTTCGTTCCCGGTTGCACCGGTGCTGCTGCTGCTGCTGCTGTTGCTGCTGCTGTTGCTGCTGCTGCTGCTGCTGTTGCTGCTGCTGCTGCTGGCCAGAGGATAACCGCCACTGTTTCGAGTGTCTTCGCTCTCCTCGCGCCTCTGCCTCACACTCACAGCAAACTAAACCATTTTTGAAGGCGCATTCTAACTCATATTTCTTCTGTGTGCGCAGCAGCAGCAGCAGCAACAGCAGCAGCAGCAGCAACAGCAGCAGCAACACCAGCGGCGGCGGGAGAAGAAGCCGCAAGCCGGTTGCCCCTTAGCAGCAGTTCCGGGCCAGCAACAATCGACACAATAGCAGCAGCAGCAGCAGCAGGATCAGCAGCAGCAGCAGCAGCAGCAGGAACAGCAGCAGCAGCAGTTATAGAAGTAGCAGCAGCACTTCGACTCTGCCAATTCATCAGCAGCACCATCGCGAGCAGCAGCAACAGCAGCAGCAGCAGCAACAGCAGCAGCAGCAACAGCAACACCACCAACAGCAGCAGCACCAACAGTAGCAGCAGCAGCTGCTGCAGCACCAACACCAACAGCATCACCAGCTTCACCTACATCCCCAGCATCCCCATCATCATCATCACCACCATCAGCAGCATCAGCAACAACAACAACAGCAGCAGCAGCAGCACCAACAGCAGCAGCAGCAGCAGCAACAGCAGCAGCAGCAGCAGCAGCAACAGCAGCAGCAGCAGCAACAGCAGCAGCAGCAGCAACAGCAGCAGCAGCAGCAGCAATTAAAGATGTCGGACTATCATATTCAGGAGGAAGAAGCCCCAGACAATCGTAGCATAGATAATATTGTTGATGATGTCGCAAAAGAGTTAGGCCTTTCGAAGGAGACACATCTACAAATCAAATTACAACTCAGAGAAAATTTTATTAGATCTACACAGGTTAAACAATGATGCTGCTGTTGCTGCTGTTGCTGCTGTTCTTGCTGCTGCTGCTGCTGCTGCTGCTGCTCTTCTTGCTGCTGCTGCTGCTGTTTTTGCTGCTGCTGCTGCTGCTGCTGTATTTGCTGCTGAGGAGGATGCTGTATGTGCTGCTGAGGATGATGTTGCTGCTGCTGTTGGTGTTGATGATGCTGCTGGTGTTGATGATACTGCCGTTGCTGCTGCTGCTGTTGCTGCTGCTGTTTTTGCTGCTGCTGCTGGTCCTGCCCATGCTGCTGCTGGTCTTGTTGCTGCTGCTCCTGCTGTTGATATTGCTCCTGCTGATGTTGCTGCTGCTGCTGCTGCTGCTGCTACTGTCTCCCCTACACAATCAGTTGCTACGTTTGCTGTTTTCTATTTAAAATGTCTCCTTTGTCTATATTAACTGTCTCCTTCCCCTTTAGCTATTTAAACTGTCTCCCTACCCTGCTGTATTAACTGTCTCCTCTTTCTAATATATTAACTGTCTCCTTCTCTATCTATTATCATAGCTGTCTCCTTGTCTATCTATTATCATAGCTGTCTCCTTGTATATATATTATATTAACTGTCTCCTTCTCTATCTATTATCTTAACTGTCTCCTTCTCTACTTATTATATTAACTGTCTCCTTCTCTACTTATTATATTAACTGTCTCCTTCTCTATCTATTATATTAACTGTCTCCTTCTCTATCTATTATCTTAACTGTCTCCTTCTCTATCTATTTATATTTATATTAACTGTCTCCTTCTCTATCTATTATATTAACTGTCTCCTTCTCTATCTATTTATATTTATATTAACTGTCTCCTTCTATCTATTTATATTTATATTAACTGTCTCCTTCTCTATCTATTTATATTTATATTAACTGTCTCCTTCTCTATCTATTTATATTTATATTAACTGTCTCCTTCTCTATCTATTATCTTATCTGTCTCCTTCTCTATCTATTTATATTTATATTGACTGTCTCCTTCTCTATCTATTTATATTTATATTAACTGTCTCCTTCTATCTCTATTATATTAACTGTCTCCTTCTCTATCTATTATCTTAACTGTCTCCTTCTCTATCTATTTATATTTATATTACCTGTCTCCTTCTCTATCTATTTATATTTATATTAACTGTCTCCTTCTGTCTCTCAGGCTCTCGCAGATGCCCTCAAAGCGAAGAAGTTGTGTGGGATAGTACATCCTTACATCGCTGACGCTCTTTATAATAAAATTAACAACAAGCCAAACGATATATTCGAATATGACGGTCAGTACCTACAGCACCAGCAGCAGCAGCAGCAGGAGCAGCAGCAGCAGGAGCAACAGCAGCAGCAGCAGCAGCAGCAGCTTTGTAGGCGCAAGAGTAGCAGCCATTGTAGCAGCAGCAGCAACAGCAGCAGCAGCAGAAGCATCACCAGCCTCCTCTACAGCAACAAACCCAGCAGCAGCATCATCATCACCATCACCATCACCATCAGCAGCAGCAGCAGCAACAGCAGCAGCAGCAGCAGCAGCAGCAGCTTATGAATCTTGTTATTGTGTATGTGCTGCAGTGTATCCGGAGACACGCCTTCAGACTCGAAACCCCACACACTTCAAACACTGTGCAATATTCGTTCATAGAGTGGCGCCCATACCTGGCAGCAACAAGGGCAAAATAGGTGAGACACACTGCAGCAGCTGCAGCAGCAGCAGCAGCAGCAGCAGCAGCAGCAGCAGGGGTAGCAGCAGCAGCAGCAGCAGGGGCAGCAGCAGCAGCAGCAGCAGGGGTATGGTGTTAGAGGGGATTGAATGCGTGGATATGCAGCAGATTATGCTGCTGCTGTCTCCTTGCATGTTAGTTTAAATTGTTTCTAAAGAGAGCTCTCTTATCCTGCTGCTGCTGCTGCTGTTGCTGCTGCTGCTGCTGCTGCTGCTGTTGCTGCTGCTGCAGCATGCACCTGGGCGTTTGACTTGGATCCCGAGGAATGCAGTGTACAGGAGCTGCAGCAGCGGCTCGAGGGTCTTGCTGCTGCAGCAGCAGATAGAATGCGTATTGTGTTTAATGGCTTTACTCTATCTTCAACAAACACTCTCGCAGAATATGATATTAGAGGAGGAGACAGTCTCTATCTATACACACTAAGAGACCCCGAAGAAACAACTATGGTCTGCTGCAGCAACAGCAGCAGCAATAGCTGCTGCTGCTGCTGCAGCAGCAGCAGTGAGACTCATCATCCTCCTCAAGGAGGATACAACTGTAGCTGTAGTTGTAGCTGTAGCAGCAGCAGCAGCTGCTGCAGCAGCAGCTGTTGCTGCTGCAGTTGCAGCTGTCAAGGCCCTCCTGCTGCTGTTGGCTGCGCCTCTGGAAGACACAGACTATCACCTGCTGCTGCTGCTGCTGCTGCTGCATGCAGCTGCTGCTGCCGCCCAGGGCGCTGCACTGTCTCTCATACAGTTCTCCCTAGGGTTTATCGCTCTCACTCTCAGCGCTGTCTCTGTGGCAGCTGCGTCACTACATCTCTAACTCCTGTGCATGCAAACTGCAGCAACGATGCAGCAGACAACAGGAGGTAGGTTCAGCCGCAGCAGCAGCAGCAGCAGCAGCAGCAGCAGTAGCAGTAGCAGCAGACGCAGATGTGCTGGGGGTGTGGAGATGTAGCTGCTGCTGCAGGGATGCTGCAGCAGCAACAGAGTCATGCTATCTCCTGTCTTTCAGAGAGAAAGGCTGCTGCTTCGGAATATGGCTTTAGCAGCAGCAGCAGCAGCAGCAGCAGGAGCAGCGGCAGCAGCAGCAACAGCTGCTGCTGCAGCAGCAGCAGCAGCAGCTGCAGCTTTTAGTGAACTAACTCATCAATTTCTGTCTTTGTCTTTTTTCAGACGTACACAAATTCCCTGCACACGACACAAACTAGCAGCAGACTCAGACAAACAAATAGCTAGCTAGCTAGCTAGATAGCCAGCCAGCCAGCGAGTTATCTAGCTAGCTAGCCAGCCAGCCAGCCAGTTATCTAGCTAGCTAGCCAGCTAGCTAGTTAGTTTGATAACTAGCCAGTTATCTAGCTAGCTAGCCAGCTACTTAATTATTTAGCTATTTAGCTGTCTAGCTAGCTATCTAGCTAGCTAGCTAGGTAGGTAGGTAGGTAGGTGTTGTTTATAGCCAGCTACATCGCTATTAGGCTGTAATGAGTGATTGGTTTGCTGCAGCAGCTGCAGCAGCTGCAGCAGCGAAAGTGTATACACTGCGGTGTACGTACACCTATATCAAGCAGCTGCTACTGCTGCTGCAGCAGCAACAAGCAACTGCAGCAGCAGCAAGCAACTGCAGCAGAAGTAACTAACTGCAGCAGCAGCAACTAACTGCAGCAGCAGCAACTAACTGCAGCAGCAGCAAGCAACAACAGCAGCAGCAAGCAACGGCAGCAGCAGCGAGCAACTGCAGCAGCAGCAACTAACTGCAGCAGCAGCAAGCACCTGCAGCAGCAGCAATCAACAGCAACAGAAGCACGCACCTGCATCAGCAGCAACAAACTGCAGCAACAGCAACCAACTGCAGCAGCAGCAGCAGCAGCAGCAGCAGCAAACAACTGCAGCAGCAGCAAGCAGCTGAGATTTTCTCCCTTCAGCGCGTAGAAAACAAAATCCCAAAATTTATTTTATAGCAAATAAAAAAATTGGAAGAAAACAAAATACGTTAAATATTTTAAATTGTTTAAAACAATATATCTATATATCTATATATCTATATATCTATATCTATCTATCTATCTATCTATATATATCTATATCTATATCTATATCTATATCTATCTATCTATATCTATATCTATATCTATATCTATACCTATATCTATATCTATCTATCTATCTATCTATCTATCCATCTATCTATCTATATAAGACTAAGCTCTACAAAGTCTTTAAAATTAAGAAGGATGAACTTCTTCTAAAACATAAATTGTTGAAGTTTAAAAAAAAATAAAATATTAAAAAACAAATAAATTACTCAGATAACTAAATAGATAATAGATTGGCATATATATATATATATATATATATATATATATATATATATATATATATATATATATATATATATATATATATATATATATGCGTGAAGAGCTGTGTAGTTGATGCTACTGCTGATAAGACTCAGCAGCAGCACGAAGTGCAGCAGCAGCAAGTGCAGCAGCAGCAACATCTTCCTCTTTATCTGTATCAACAAACTCTACTTCTTCTTTAGAGTTTGTTTGCATGCATGCACTGACATGCATGCACTGACATGCATGCACTGGCATGCATGCATGCACTGGCATGTACGCATGCATGCAATAACATGCATGCACTGGCATGTACGCATGCATGCACTGACATGCATGCATGCATGCACTGACATGCATACACTAACATGCATGCACTGGCATGCATGCATGCACTGACATGCATGCACGCACTGACATGCATGCATGCACTGACATGCATGCATGTACTGCATGCACTGACATGCATGCATGCACTGTACTGCATGCACTGCCATGCATGCATGTACTGCCATGCATGCATGCATTCCCCTTGCTGTCTGTGTAGTTTGCTAATCTTTATCATGTATAGGTATTTCAGGATAGGCGAACGGATCGTTCAAAGAAGGTTTAGAATTTAAGAGGAGAGAATAAGTAGAGTTTGTTTGAGGGACAAACGTAGGATAAGGAAGAGAAATATTGCGATTGTATTTATGATGTGTTAAACCCCGAGCATCGCTTATCTTTAACACGCTACCTATGTCCCCAGGAAGACACCCTACACAGCAGCAGCAGCAGCAGCAGCAGCAGCAGCAGATGGAGCAGCAGGTGCAGAGGCAGCAGCAAAAGAAACAGGGGTAGCAGCAACAGTGCAGCAGCAGCAGCAGCAGCAACAGTGCAGCAGCAGCAGCAGCAGCAGCACAAAGAAATGAAGTAGGAATAACAGTGAAACAGCAGCAATACAAATAGAAACAGCAGCAACAGAGCAGCAGCAGCAACAGAGCAGCAGCAGCAACAGTGCAGCAGCACCAAGAGCAGCAACAGCAGCAGCAACAGCAGCAGCAACAGTGCAGCAGCAGCACTATTGCTGCTGCTGCACTGTTGTTATTAATAGTTTTATTATTTTATTATTACTTATATTTATACACACGTTTATGCTTATATTTATACATACTTTTATATTTATATTTATATTTATATTTAGATTCATATTTATATTTATATTTATATTTATATATTTATATTTATATTTATATTTATATTTATATTTATATTTATATTTATATTTATATTTATATTTATATTTACATTTATATTTATATTTATATATTTATATTTATATTTATATTTATATCTATACAAATATTAATATTAATATTTCTATTAATATTTCTTCTCTCTTTCTTCTGTCAACATCTGATTACTTCTCTCGAATTTATTTTTTATTGTATTTTAATTATTTTTTGATATTTATTTATTAAAATAATATTAAAATAAATAAATAAAGACAGACACACCTTTAAGGAACAGCAGGTTTCTATCAACTTGTATCCTTAAGACCTCAGCATTTACAACACGAGGATCGGGGCCTTGATGCCCTGCCATCTTCTTAAACCTCCATACAACATTTACTGTTTTGCTTTGTCCTATACTACCGTGAGAACGATGCGCCTTACTCTCTGTGCCGTGGCTAGCGTTCTGTCCTGCAGCAGCAGCAGCAGCAGCAGCAGCAGTGAGAGCAGCAGTAAGAGCAAAGTAGCAGCAAGAGCAGCAGCAGCAGAAAGAGCACAGCAGCAGCAACAGTAGCAGCAAGAGCAGCAACACCAGCAGCAAAAGCAACAGCAGCAGCAGGAAGAGCACAGCAGCAGGAAGAGCAGCAACAGTAGCAGGTGCAGCAGCAGAACAAGCAGCAGCAGCAGCAGCACGAGCATGCGCAGCAGCAGCAGCAAGAGCAGCAGCACGAGCCCCCTCCTCTCCCTCCTCCTCATTAAGACTTAACGAAAACGTTGACAGCATCATCAGCATCATCATCATCATCATCAGCAGCAACAACAGCAGCAGCAATAACAACAGCAGCAGCAGCAACAGCAACAAAAGCAACAACAACAACAGCAGCAGGAACAACAGCAGCAGCAACAAAAACAGCAGCAGCAACCACAACAGCAGCAACAACAACACCACCAACAACAGCAGCAGCAGCAGCAAGAACAACACCAGCAGCAGAAACAACGAGACTAACACCAACAACAGCAACAGCAACATCAACAGCAGCAACAACAACAACAGCAGCAGCAGCAGCATCAGAGGTTGAGCCTACCCTTAAACCCCCACCTCTTACCAGGCCCCTGAAAGCCCTTCGCACACAGCAACAACAGCAGCAACAGCAGCAGCAGCAACAGCAGCAACAGCAGCAGCAGCAGCAACAGCAGCAGCAGCAACATACCCTTAAACCCCCACCTCTTAACAGGTCCCTGAAAGCCTTTCGCCTTCGAGAAGCCAGATACAAAACACATCTGTCCAGGTACAAAGTGCAAAACACTTAATTCTAATCCGACGGGAAGGAGACAGTCAGACGACACCTGAGGAGACACCCCAAATCTACTCATATTCTATCGAGGTCTCTTTGTTATATAATATAATATAATATGATATGATATGATATGATATAATATAATATGATATGATATGATGTGATATGATATGATATGATATGATATGATATATGATATGATATGATATGATATGATATATGATATGATATGATGTGATATGATATGATGTGATATGATATGATATGATATGATATGATATGATGTGATATGATATGATATGATATGATATGATATGATGTGATATGATATGATATATGATATGATATGATATATGATATGATATGATATGATATAATATAACATAACATAACACAATACAATATAGTATAATCTAATCTAATATATAATACAATAAAATAAAATAAAATAAAATTAAACTAGTAAATATATATTTTTTAATATCTTCTCACCTTAAACTCTGCCGTAACAGCTTTTGTCTCTAAGCCCAAAGATACATATTCACCTAACATCGGACGAGATGTCCTCACGGGGGATCGATACCCTGCAAAATCAAATTTTAATTTATTTATATTTATTTTATTTATTTATATTTTATTTATTTATATATTTTAATTATTTATATTTTAATTATTTATATTTTAATTATTTATATTTTTAATTATTAATATTCTTAAATTTATATTTTAATATTATAATAGTTATATAAATATAATACACATATACATAGTAATATAGATAATAAGACAATAACAATATATATTATTATATAATATATATATATATATATATAATATAATAATTATAAATATAAAATATAAATATAAAAGAAAGATAAATATTAAACATAAGTACTACCATAAATAGATAGATACACAACAAACAAACAAGAAAAACAAAACAAACAAAACAAACAAAACAAGTAAAA